>JAJTUV010000200.1:0-240000 GCA_021653895.1 Mastomys natalensis | reverse complement strand
GCTCTGTAGACCAGGCTATCCTTGAACTCAGAAATCTATCTGACTGTCCCTTCCTCCCACGTACTGGAACCAAAGGTGTGCACCACCAGGACCTGCTAACTTTAGTTTCTATAAACAGACACCAAGAGTCAAAATAAACCCTTTCTCCTCCACTTGCCTCTGTCAGTAATTTTTTAATTCATTAATTTATTTATTTTCTTGTTGGGTTGTAGTGTGCACATAGGTCCATTGTGTTGATGTGTGGGTCCCATGTCTGCCCCTTCAAGGGGCTACAGCCGAGGCTCAGAGAGGCAGAGGCATGGGAATTTGACTGTGTTCACTCCACGCTGGCACCAAGCGGACATCGGGCTATGAGAAGCCGCAGGACTTCATTCGGAGGTGGGGAAACAGTCTGAGGTCCCATGGGGAGGGAGAAGGGCTCTGGCTGTGTCCTGCAGGGATGCGAGTCTTGGTCAGGGTGACTCACTTGGCTGTTCAGCTGTTCGCTTGCTTGGGTTGGATTGGTGGCCTCCTTGGCTAGAAACTAGAAAGGTTGTCAGTGGGAGATTGGATGGATGGCTCTGTAGTTAAAAATCTTCTCCACGGTTCCCCACGGGGGTCCCAAGGAAGAGAAATATAGTCCATAGTCTTAAAATGTTTATTGTCATGGAGGGAAGATAGATAAAAACTATGCCCTGGTATTCTCAGGGCGGGCCTGAGGTTAAATATCTTTTGCAAAAAGGAGGGTCTGGGAAGGAATGCTTAATTGGCTATGCCCTCTGGCCTTTAGGTACCTCATTAATATGGAGATCTATTTTGAGGCTCCATGGCCTGTAGTCACTCCCTCTACCTGTGGAGGGGCTAGTAGGGGCATTGTCCTGTGTGCCTGAAAGGTACAGATCAATGGAGATCTTCAGCCTTGTGTCAGGAGCCTAGAGTCTGGGAGCATGGCAAAATGCATGCCTTCCCTTGCAGAGAAACCTGTGGGGTCTCCAACCTGCAGGGTCTCCAGCCATCTCTAGCTGGTGCTCAACCAGAAACCATGCTGTCCTTTCATGGTCCTACATTTTCTTTACATCCCTGCCACAGTTTCCCTCCCTCCTCTCCTTCCAGTTCTTCTCTCCCACCTACCCCCCACCCACCCTCTTCTCCTCTGTTTCTCTTCAGAAAAAGGGGAGGCCTCCTGTGCATATCAACCAGCCCTGCTTTATCAACTCCCAGTAAGACTAGGAACCTTCTCACCTATTGAGGCTAGATGAGGCAACCCAATAGGAGGAAAGGGTCCCAAAGGCAGGCAACAGAGTCAGAGGCAGCCCCTGCTCCCACTGTTAGGAGTCTGACTTGTAGACCATGCTACACAACTGTAGCATATGTGCAGAGGGCCTAGGTCAGTCCCATGCAGGCCCCTAGTTGGCTTCAGTCTCTGTGAGCCCCTACTGGTCCAGGTTAGTTGATTCTGTAGGTTTTCTATTGGTGTCCTTGACCACTCTGGCTCCTACAATCCCCTCTGGCTCCTACAGTCCTTCCTTCCCCTCTTCCACAGGATTCTCCAATCTCTGCCTAATGTTTGGCTGTGGGTCTCTGCATCTGTTTCCATCAGTTGCTGGACAAAGCCTCTCTGATAACAGTTATCCTAGGTGCCTGTCTGCAAGTATAGCAGAATATCATTAGCAGTGTCAAGGTGGGCTTCCTCTCATGACATGGATCTCAAGCTGGACCAGTCATTGCTTAGCCGTTCCCTCAATTTCTGCTCTATCTTTGCTCCTGCATATCTTGTAAGCAGGACAAATTGTAGATCAAAGGTTTTGTAGCTGGGTTGGTGTCTCAATCCCTCCATTGAAAGACTTGCCTGGTTATCGAGATGGCTGATTCGGGATCCATATCCTCCAGTACTAGGGGTCTTAGCTAGGGTCACTCTCACAGATTCATCACAAGGAAGAGACCAACTTCTAATACAATAAGCATCCAATGTTACGATAATGATCTTTAAGTAACCTGCGTATTTGAATATTTACAAGTGGGCCAGACTTCTGAGAGCTTCGGATCTGCCCCCTCGCTACCTGAGAGGCAGGCACTTCCCACTGTTGCCTTTTTGTCTCTCCCACATGGCTAGTTTTTGTATTGTTTACCCATTTGTCTTCCATTTAAAAAAATATAAGTGGCATGTTTGATGTCTACAAATTACTTCTTATTAAGAAGGAGAGCCTGAGAGCCTTTTTAATGTCACCCTTGGTAATGCAGAGCTCAGGGGTTCTAAATGCCACAAACAAACAAAACTAATGAACTGAACTGCCTTTGATTTCTGAAGCTCAAGAAGGCCTGACATGAACCCCAAATACAAACTCAAGTCTTCTGAAATACTGTCAAGATCCCCCCCCTTCCATGGTAAGGACATTAACAGAGGGTGGCCCTTCCTCGAGCGAGAATGACTTTCCTGAATGAGAGGAGGCTGTATGGGAGAGCATCGGGTTGTGTAGAAGAGTGTGGGACAGTGTGGAAGAGTGTGGGACAGTGTGGGAGAGTGTGGGAGAGTGGGTACAGTGTGGGGCAGTGTGGGACAGTGTGGGACAGTGTGGGGCAGTGTGGGGCAGTGTGGGGCAGTGTGGGGCAGTGTGGGGCAGTGTGGGGCAGTGTGTGGGACAGTGTGGGGCAGTGTGGGGCAGTGTGGGGCAGTGTGGGAGACTGTGGGACACTGTGGGACAGTGTGGGACAGTGTGGGGCAGTGTGGGACAGTGTGGGGCAGTGTGGGGCAGTATGGGCAGTGTGGGAGACTGTGGGACAGTGTGGAGAGTGTGGGGCAGTGTGGGGCAGTGTGGGGCAGTGTGGGAGACTGTGGGACAGTGTCGGACAGTGTGGGACAGTGTGGGAGACTGTGGGACAGTATGGGACAGTGTGGGACAGTGTGGGACAGTGTGGGAGAGTGTGGGGCAGTGTGGGCAGTGTGGGACAGTGTGGGCAGTGTGGGACAGTGTGGGACAGTGTGGGACAGTGTGGGGCAGGGTGGGGCAGTGTGGGAGAGTTTGGGAGAACGTAGGAGAGTGTGAGCTCTCCCATACACAGCCTGGGCAGTGTCTCCTACTTCCCGTCTAAGTGTTGCCTCACAGAGAAATCAGTCCCCATCTTTTTATCCCTTTCTCCTCATGGGCTCCTATCAGAAGAACAGATGTAGGCCTAAATGTTGTTTTACATTTTCCAAGACAGTTTCTGTGTAGCCCTGGCTGTCCTAATACTCACAATGTAGACCAAGCTGGTCTCAAACTCAGAGATCTTCCTACTTCTGCCTCCCAGTACTGAAATTAAAAGTGTATATCACCACAACCAGCCAAACATTAGATGGAGCATGGGAAGTCTTACAGAAGAGCTGAGGGACCCAGAAGGCTTGGGACTCCACAAGAGTCAGCTAAGCTGGACCCTTGAGGACTCCCAGAGACTGAACCACCAACTAAAAAGCATTCATAGGCGAACCTAGTCCCACCACCTACACACATAAAAAGCAGATGTACAGGTTGGTCTTCATGTGGGTCCCCAACAACTGGGGCCAGGACTGTCCCTGACTCTGTTGCCTGCCTGTGGATCCTATTCTTCTGACTGAGCTGTCTTGTCTGGCCTCAGTGGAAGAGGATGTGTAGTCCTGCAGTGACTCAATGTGCCACAGTAGGTTGGTACCTGGGGTTGGAGAGGAAGGTTCCCTCTTCTCAGAAGAGAAGGAGGGGATGGGAAGAGGGGCTATGTGAGGTGGGACTGTGAGGAGAAGGGAGGGAGGGCTGCTATCAGGATGTAAAGTGAATAGACAGACAGACAGACAGACAAACAGACAGATAGAAAGGAAAAAAATTGTGTCACTAGGCCTAAAGAGATGGTTCAGTTGTTAAGAGCACTAGCCATTCTACCAGAGGATGCAGGTTCAATTCCCAGAACCCACATGGCAGCTCACAACTGTCCAGTTCCAGGGGATCTGACAACCTTGTACAGACACATGCAGATAAACTACCAATGCACATAAAACAAAGATAAATATATTATAAGCCAGGTGGTGGTGGCACACAGCTTTAATCTCAGCACACTGGAGGCAGAGGCAGGCAGATCTCTGTGAGTTTGAGGCCAACCTGGTCTACAGAGCAAGTTCCAGGACAGCCAGGGCTACATAGAGAAATCCTTTCTTGGAAAAAAAAGAAAGTATATGCCACCACTCCCAGCTCCTAATTTGGTTGTAATAGCTTATAGCATTGTGGGACACTGAAGTTCCAAAAGTCACTCAGCCATTCACCACAGATGGGCTTTCACACATGTGTCTCTAGAGTGTTTGGCTTACGTTATAACAAAGCACTATCATAGATTTTCTGTGCATCTGTCTTTCTACGCCATTATTTCTAATCCTCAAGTTCCTTATACTTTATACTTCCACTACACTCACTTTGACAGAATTATCTACTCTTTTATTGGCGATAATTGTCATTTGGTTGCTTGGTTGGTTGGTTGGAGATTGAGGAGAACAAAACCTAAGGGTTAAGAATGAAAAGAAAGACCAGTGAGATGGCACAGTGGGTAAGGGAGCTTGCCATAAAGCCCAAGAAGCTGAGTTCAATCCCAGGCATGCACACGGTAAAAAGAAGAAAACAACTCCTGAAAGGTATCCTCTGACTCCACACTCATACTAAGGTGTGTGTGTGTGTGTGCATGTGCATGCATGCACACACTCACATTAAATAAATATGAATAAGCATTAAAAATGCTAAGAATAAAATGGAAATACCATTTAGCATTAGGATTTTACATTCTCGTCTACATATAACCTTACAACTAAAATTTAATTTTCATCATTTCTGTTCCTTCTGACCAACTAATTTAATTTATTTGCTGGGTTCCCTCCCCGCCCCCCAGAATTTAACCTTTACTTTAGAACAATAATTTAGTTTTGGTAATTTGCAATTCCCTTTGAAGAACTGATGCCTTGTTGTTGCTGACAGACACACAACCCTGTCTGAGGTTAACACAGCATTATAGGAGCGTTACAATTCACATCTGTGAGAACAGCCAGGAAAATGTAAGTTCCACAGTGAAGATGTCGGCTCAGAAGTCCTAGAGTTCAGAGATGCAAAGATCTGGTTTTGAACAGAAAGCATCTAGAAGACACTGAGAAGGCTCAGTGTGTTAAGGAGCTTGCACCAAGCCTCAGAACCTGGGTTCAATCCCTGGAACCCACTTGGTGGAAGCAGAGAATCAATTCCCAGAAGCTGTCCTCTGATACGTGCCATGACACACTTATACCCCATACATACTCATATATACACATATACACATACAGACACACACATTTGCACATATACACATACATACACAATCACATATATACATGTATGCACACGTGTACATATATACACACATGCACACATTAGATAGATGATACATAAATACATAGATACATAGATACACAGATACACAGATAGATACGTAGATAGATACATTGATACATAGATATATAAACAGTCAAATTTTTAATACAGGAAGCATGGAGAGCAGCTTAGAGGATCTTGCTTTAGAAGAGAGCTTGGAGTGACTGGTCCAGTTTTTGCATAGGAAAATAGGTGGGAAGAACAGAGAGGATAGCGACAACCTAGCTTTCTACACAGCCTTCTAGAAAATACATACAGTTTGGTTCTTACCCCAGGTCCTAGCACACCACCACTTTAAAACCTTTCAATCTCCTAAGCAGTAGTTGATGGGAGAATCTTTTGTTCAAATATCCTATTACCCAGCCTGGTTGCCTGACAGAATTCCCAGTGCCCCAGAATTCCCTGGGCAGTGGAAGCATCTTCAGTTCTAATAAGAAGGCTTTTGGTGGAGTCTTGGACAGGGTTTTGTCCCAGAAAGAACAAGCCATGGTTAGAAACCAGGGACAGTCAGACTCACTGCTACCTCGTCTTCCTAGAGAGGAGAGGGGTCTCAAAGCTCTGTTAATTGTGCCTGAGTGATGGATATTCTATAAAGTCTCCAGAACTATAAAATTAAGAGAGCTTTGAACTCATGGATGGCACTGCCCCAGAGAGGGTGGGGACATCACATGACTGTCTTGTCATATCCCTTTAGGGTGTTCACCTGTGTTCTTTGTAGCATCCTTTTTAACAAGTTAAACACTGAATCCAGAGTTGTCCTGAGTCTTGGGAGCCACCTTAGCCAATGGTCATGTAGAAGAAAAGAGTTGAAGAGACCAGTGAGCCAGAAATTCCAAAATCCCTGGCTTGCTCCCTGGCATCTGAATTAGGGACAGTCTATCAGCACAGCACCCTTCAGTTGTGAATCTGACTGTAATTCAACTGATTGAATTATGATACCCAGCTGGTGTCTGCCAGGAAACTGATTGATGTGGGAGGGAAACACGTCTGGCTGGGGAGCGTTTGGTGAGGAGTACGTAGGAGGGAAAAGCAATACATTTGCTTGCTTAGGGGTTTTTTCCTATTATGCATTTTCTTTTTCATACATCCCTGGCCAGAAATTTTAAACAGTGATCTGGGAGTTGAGAATATTCATGATTATGGGTAGCTGCTGATGGTCTGACACTCAGTGACCGTCCCACAGGTGTCTTCATCGTGGGAAGGATTAGCGAATTAACTATCGATGAGAAGTTAAGACAAAGTTAAGACAGACCTGAAGGTTTCGTTTTCCTTAGACAACTTATTTTATATATATTGACACAGTCTTTCTATGTAACCCAGGTTGGACTTGAACCCACTATCCTGCCTTGGCCTCCCATGTGCTGGGATTATAGGTATGCACTACTACACAGGATTTCAAGTCATTTTTTTGATCTAGTGGTGTGACATCTCACACAACAGTAAATTCAGAGTGGCTATTAACAGGGCAAGAACAAAGCTACATGTGTCCCAGGAAACTCTGGTTCTTCAATAAATAGGTATCTTAGGTCCCAAATATAACATGGTGGGAGAGACCCAAGGCTACCACCTAAGATGAGATTCATAGCCTAATGGGACACATGGGAAAGTTCTAAGGACAATTAAAAATAAAATGTGTCATCTGTGCCTCAGTCTTGGTCTCCAGAACCAGGCTCCTCAGAGAAATAGCTGTGTCTAACTCTGGGCCAGAAACAAGATAAGCTTGGAGAGTGTTGGAGTGAGGAAAGGTTTTTGGTTTTGGTTTTTGGTTTGGGGTTGGTTTTTAATATTCAGAAAAGAATAGAGCCTAGCAATCAGATACAGAAAGCAACCAAGAAAGCACAGCATTGGTGGGACTGTTATGGGATAACCAACCATTTGCTGATGGAGTCTGAGGCCCATACAGGAGGGAACCTATGCCTGCTACTGTAAACTTGGTGGCAAGGTGGCCATAGGCCCTGGGAAGAGAGAACAGACTATTATTGTTTAGCTGAATGGTTGTATTGACAAACTGCCTGCTAAGTGTGTGTTTATACTTGTACCATTAGTGCTGCCATGAGCCCTCATTGGACAGAAAAGCTTCTTTGTGCAATGGGCATCAGTTAATGCAGAGACTCACAACTGATTAAAATGTTGAGAATAAGAGAGGGGCGGACCAGCTGGAGATTGAGTGCACACTGCTCTTTCAGAGGTCCAGAGTTCGATTCCCAGAGCCCACATTAGGCAGCTAACAATAGCCTATAAACCCAGTTCTAAGGGATTGGATGCCCTCTTCAGGCTCTCTCAGGCACTGCACTCATTTCCCAAATCTACACACACACACACACACACACACACACACACACATACACACACACACACACACACACACACACAATTTTCAAATGTTGAAAAGATAAATGATGAGCGAGAGTTCCGCCATAAACAGAGCATCCATTTCAATCCCTGAAGGCTCAGGGAGCACTGCAGAAGAGGGAACAGAAAGAACAGAAGAGCCAGAGGGTGGGGAGGACTGCTAAAGAACGCTGTCTTCCGGATACGACATGGATACTGCATTCACAAGCTCGAAGCTGTAGGTCCTCCATAAGGCCTGCATGGGATCAACCCAGAATGGGGGTGGGGCTCTTGAAGCCACACCCACTAACTGAAGAATAGACTATCTAGGGGGAGTGTAATTTTAATTTTTAAAATCTTATTTTTAATGATGGTTTTTAAGTGTTTTAACCCATCTTGTAGTTCACCAACCACTAGAGGTAGTGGAAAAGAAAGAATATGGGGGAAGTGGATCTGTTTAGAAAAGTTCTTTGGCGTAACTTCTGTCTGTGTAGTCTGGAAATCGGCAGTTCAGTTCACAGATAGCAGGCAGCGCAGCTCAGTCCCCTCACAAACACTTCACAGATACACCAGCAGTCCAGTTTGGTAGAGCTGGGTTAGCAACAGCAGTGACACAACCTAGCAGAGACAGCCAGGCCTCAGCCTTGGCTTAAGTCAGCAGAAGAGACCAGCAAGAACACCAGGAGAAGTTCTTAGCTGCGCCTCTCTCAGGGAAGTGAAGATCAGCAAAGACTGGAGACCCACAAGCCTTGCACAGCTAGCTGTGCCAGCAAGCTAAACTCTGTCCTTGTCACTCCATCAAGTCCTATTTATATTGTCCAAACATCACTCACATGTCCTCCACAGCATGGGTCTTGCCTCAGCACATGTCTTGTCTCAGCACATGCAACCAATCAGCCTGAGTCTGAGGAGTCCCAACAAATGCAGTTCAACTATGCAATGTAAGGCAGACCAATACATGTGTGTTGTTAGCAAAGAATCCTTCATCACATGTCCTTTCACGTGTTTGCTTTAGCAGAACATCCTCTCTCCTGTGTCTGCTTCAATGAAACATTCCTTCACGAGTCTGCCTTAGTCTTTTACCCATGTCTACTTCTGGAAAACACTCCTTCGCACGTTTGCCCCAGCAAAACACCATCTAACACAAGTGACTCTACAAAGAACCCTTCGGTTTCCACTTCAGGGGAGGGAACACCAGTTTTCTTCAGGGCTATGGTCTCCATTATGTTGTCCATGGGTGGTCCTACACCTATACACACACAGCAGCAGCAATTGGACTCACTGGACTATTTAAAGAAGAGGAAGAGGAGGAGGAGGAAGAGAAGGAAGAAGACAAGCATGTGAAGGTGAGAGGGGAAATGTTGGCAGATCCAAATGGAAGGGGGGAGTAGAAAGATGAATATATCAAAATACATGGTAGAACTCTATGAAATAGTTAAACTATAAACAAACATACATTGTAGAACTATATGAAATAGTTAAAGTATAAATAAAATTACATTGTAGAACTCTATGAAATAGTTAAACTATAACCAAAAATACATTGCAGAACTATATGAAATAGTTAAGTATAAGCAAAACAATATTACTTAAAAGGAACAGCTTCTCAGAGAGCAAAACTGAAACAATTTTAGCAACATAATAACACTGCTGGGTTATAAGTGTGAAGTCAATGACCAGATAAACACAGCACTGGGGGCAAAGAGATGATGTGTCAGTTACCATTCTGGTCTCTGTGATGACATAGTGGGCATACACAGCCTAAGGAAGAATTTATTTTTGCTCATGGTCTCAGATGGTTCCATCTACAGACCTTGGGTCCATGGATTCTAGACCCATGGGAGGGAGGATGTCATAGCGGAAGGAGAGTGTGGAGGCAAACAGGAAGAAGACAGTGAGGAAAGAGTTAGGGACCAGATACAACAGTCCGAATCACACTTCTAGAGACTTACTTCCTCCAACTAGGCCCCACCTCCTAACATGTCCGGAACATCGCAAGAGAATCCCACTCCCAGGGAGCTAGTCATTCAGCAGAGGAGCCTGGTGAGCACATTCCACACTCAAACCACACTCAAACTGTAACACTTCCTTCTGGAAGGATTCAGACTATATCTATAGACACCCTGTCAGCAACGCCACTCCCCCTGACTGGATTGGCCCCAGTGACTTCTAACAAGTGTGTATCATAGCTCAGGATGGGAGGGAAACCAACATCCACAGGCCACAATGCTTTGTCCCTACCGAGACCGATGTCACCAGCCACATGCCGTGTGTATGATATGCACCTCTTTGCTGTTCCCCTAAATCCATCACCCCAGTCAAGGTCATCAGAAAGGAGTTTCTGCCACTCAAATCGAAGGACAGTCAACAAATACTCAATTCAAGCAACTGCTCCAAATAAATGGTATGTACACAAAAACACTAAGGAAGGATGGAGAGACTGTCACAGAGAAGAAACTAATACATGGACCCAACAGAGGACATTCAAGAAAAGACAGAGAAACCCAATTAATGCCAGACCTTCATTTTAAAGTCATAGAAAGTGGATTGGGGGCTCAGTTGATAGAGTGATTGCCTGGTTTACATGAAGCCCTGGGTTCCATCCCCAACACCCATAAACCTTCCCCAGAGCTGGGGGGGGGAGTGTTGAAGGGGGCAGGAGCAGGTGAAGCTCAAGTTCATTCTCAGTTACATATCATGTCTTTTGTTTGTTTGTTGTTGTTTTGTTTTTTCTAGACAGGGTTTCTCTGTGTAGCCCTGGCTATCCTGGAACTCACTCTGTAGACCAGGCTGGCCTCAAACTCAGAAATCCACCTGCCTCTGCCTCCCAAGTGCTGGGATTAAAGGCATGCGCCACCACTGCCCAGCTACATGTCATGTCTTAAGCCATCCAGGCCTATATGTCAGTTTATATAAAAATATGAGAGAGAGAGAGAGAGAGAGAGAGAGAGAGAGAGAGAGAGAGGGAGGGAGGGGGGGGGGGAGGGGGAGGGGGAGGGGGAGGGAAACTAGGCATAGTGGTCCTAACACTTGGGAGGATAAAAAGAGGGACACAAGTTCAAAGTCAGGAGTCGGAGTTGGGCAGTGGTGGCGGCCCCTTTAATCCCAGCACTTGGGAGACAGAGACAGGAGGATCTCTGAGTTTGAGGCCAGCCTTGTCTACAGAGTAAGCTCCAGGACAGCCAGGGCTGGCTATACAGAGAAACTCTGTCTCAAGAAAACAGAAAAAACCAAAGTCGGCTTTCACCTGTGTGACACTAACTCAGAAAATCTAAAATAAAAATATATTTAAGACCATGGCAGGTCTGAAGGTGTAGCTCAATGGAGGACCATCTGCTCAGCAGCATTTAATATCACTAGCATCCAAAAAAGTAATAAAAAAAAAAATGAAAGCCTAGAACTAAGGTTGGATAAGTGTTGTCATGCGAATTATAGGACACAATGAGAGCACACACCAGGAGCAACTAATTGCAATGTAGATTTCAGGGCAAAGTACAAAACCTGGATGTAATTTTTTTTTAATTAAAAACCATACAGAGTCAGTGTCTAAAAGGGCCACTATGATCAAAGTTAAAGGATTTCTTTTTTTAATCTTTACATTATGATTATTTTTCTCTTTATTGCATTTTTATCATTTTATTGATTCTCTGTTTCACATCATGAATCCAAATCCCACTCATCTCCCCATCCCTTTGAATCAGTCTTCTGCCCTTGCCACACCCCTCACAAGAAGACAAAAAATAAAAATAAAATAATGAAATAAAAACAACAACAAAACGTCTTGTTATGGAAGCTGCAGTGTGTCACAGTGCGTCCCACGGTACGTCCGTTCATCCACACTTCTTTGCTTGTAAATGATCAGTGAGTCATTGGTCTGGTTCAAGGCCTCTGGTTTCTGCTTCACTATCAATATTGGATCCTCACCGTGACTCCTCTTGGATATCCTGTGTTGCCCTGTGTCATGCAGATCCTGCAGCTTTGGATCTGAAGGACCAGCCCCTTTATATGCTCCAGCAGTTCATAGATGGGGTAGATGTTGGGGTGAGCTAACTCAGAGCCCTGGATGTGGGTAGCTTGGTCAGCCTGCCAGCTCTCTCACACTTACACCACAGAGTGAGTTCTCCAGCACCACCCTGGCCAACCCACTCAATAACACAGCTGGAGAAGGGCAGGGCCAGCTCTCCTGCTCTCATAGCATCAGGCTGGCTCGCTTGGCCCCTGACACCAGGGCCAGCTCTACTGGGCTGTGTGTGTGTGTGTGTGTGTGGTGTGTGTGTGTGTGTGTGTGTGTGTGTGTGTGTGTGTCTTTTACATGGGTGCTGGAGATCTGAATTCAGATCATCAAGTTTCCAGAACAAGTGCTTTTATCCACTGAGTTGTCTCCCTAGCCCTAGGAAGTATTGGTTTTAGAGAAAAGTCAACTACCAACAGTGTTGCCAAAAGGCACAGTAGTTTCCTGCCTCTGCCTGCGCTGCAGGAGAGCAGGGAAGGTGGAGATGAGGAAATGACTGGATGATCAGGGCAGAGTTCTGGTTTGGATGATTAAATTCATCCTTCAAGGTTCATGTGCTGTGGATTTGTTCCCGAAAGCAGCACCTTTAAGAACTGGGACAGAGGGGCTGGAGCGATGGCTCAACTGTTAAGAGCACTGGCTTCTCTTCCAAAGGACCCAGGCTTGATTCCCAGAACCCACATGGTCCCTCATATCCACCTATAACTCTAGTTCCAGAGAATATGATGCCCTTTTCTGGAATCTAAGGGCAGCAGCACAGACATACATGCACACAAACATTCATATACATAAAATAAAAATTTAAAAAGAAATAACATGGGGGAAGAGAGTTGGAACCTAGTAGGAGGTGATGGGGGTCACTGGGACCACTATCTTTGGAAGGAATTAATACAGGTCTCTGCATTTTTTTCCTATGAGAATGGGTTGCTATAAACAGCAAGATGCTGGGAGCACAGCTCAGTAGTAGAGTTTGTATAGTAGTAAAAGGAAAACCCTGGGTTCAATGCTCCATGTGTGGGTAGTAAACCTGGCTCCTGAGTCACTCTGGGTTCTTGTCCCACAGAGTGTGCTCTTCCACATGTGCCCTGCCCCCATTCTAATCCCAACTGCCAAGAGGCCCTACCCCAAAGTTCAGGTTGATGGGGCTGCCTGATCTTGAGCATTCAGCCTGCAAAGCTGTGAGACATGAAGCTCTTTCTCTGTGAGGCACTCAACCTTAGACATTTCATTACAGCAGCAGAAGGTGGACTATGACAGCAAGACTTGTTCTCAGCTGCATATCTCAAGGCCATCCTGGTCACGGGCACGAGTCTCCACATCTGACATGATGGAGCTATGGGAGTGGAAAAGCGATGAGAGACGCCATTAGACATCTGGGGAAAACATCTGGGAGTCACCCATGACAGTGGAGACACCTGGAGCTGAGGAGAAATATCAGCATGGTGTAAAAAGAACCCATCACTCCACACTCTGAAGGATCCCTTGTGAGCACTCATCTGTGAGCAAGCCTGCCAGACCGGGAGACAAGACACACAGCGCACACATGGCTCAGAGATTTGCTGCCCGCTACCAGGAAAGATCCCAGGAAAACAGAGTGAGCCCAAAACCCTTCCCAGCCTTGTCTCTGCAGCTGGTGCCTCCTTTGGAAGTTGGTGAGGACAGGGAGGAATTGTCCTAAAGGGAATTGAGTTTTGAAACCACCTGAATAGTCACCTGGAAAAGATTTTTTCATATCAGAAGGGGAAAAAAGAAAATGTTAGACACTGGAAGCAGCTTAAACACCTAACATGATCTCCACTGCTTTGATGACGGTAGCTCTCTCTGCTTCAGTATTCTGATGCAAGGAACAGACATGACTTTTAATTTTCTTTCTAATTTATTTATTCATTTATTTATTTAATGATCTATGTATGAGTGCTTTGTCTGCATGTATGTCTGTGCAGCATGTCCATGCAGTGCCTGAAGAACCCAGAAGAAGGCATCAGATCCCCTGGAACTGGTATTATACAGTTGTGAGCTTCCCCATGGATACTGGAAATCGAACCAGGGTTCTCCGGAAGAGCACCCAGTGCTCTGAGCCACTGAGCCATCTCCGATTTTCTACTTTTCTAGTTTTAAAGCTTTTGGAAAGAATTGAGCATGAAAACTTGGTTCTTAAGTTGAATTCTAGAAGTTAAAAGTAGCATTACAAAGTTTATGAACCACATGTGTGTGTGAGCATCAGAATCTGTTACTCAGAGAGGCCAACAAGAGGCTGGAGCTGGACCTACCACAGTAAGCAGAGTATCTGAGACTCAGAAAGACGGAGTGCTGTCTCCCATGTGAAATAACATTGTCCTGCCTACTCCTCCAGAGTTACTCCCACCCCAGGGCCTTGGCACTTGCTGACAAATCTGTCTAGAACACTGTCTATCAAGATCTTGTCTTAACTGTCATCATGTCACCTCAGAGAAATCTCCCCTGACCACCTCATCCAGCATGGCTCCCATCCAGCTCCTCTTTTGCAGTCTCCTTCTCCTTATTGTTTTCTTTGTAGTATGCATCATCTCTTAAAGCTGCTACAATGTTTTCTTTTTTGCTGATTATCTCTCAATTGCTACACCTGCACACTACACACACACACACACAAACACCACACGTACACACACCCTGATACACACACATACACACACAGGCACAGACATTAGCATATACATGCCTGGTATGCACAGCAATTCCTGACACATAATAGATGCTAAAGGATTTACAGCCAGCCATTGAATGAATAAATGGCCCAGTGGGACCTGGAAGTACCATGGCTTTCCCAGTCACTCCCTGTTACACTCTGACTGTCCCAAGGCTGGCTTTGCGACTATTGTTTTCTGGGGGCAATTATGAATGCTCTTCATATGTTGTATCCTCACTGACACCTGTCCTTATACTATGCACTTCCAAAATAGAATTTTCTGTCAACATGCATGAACATTTTTAGGACTTATTTGTGTACGTGTGTTTGAGAGAGAGACAGAGAGACAGAGAGACAGAGACAGAGACAGACACAGACAGAGACAGAGACTATACCCTTAGAAACCAGAAAATGGCATCTAATTCCCTGGAGCTGGAGTTACGGGGGACTGTAAGCCACCATGTGAGCGTTGGGAACAGAACCCCGGTTCTTGTTAGTATCAAGTGATTTATATTTCCCAGTCTGAGACATGAATAATTGAGCTTCAATTCAAATGAAAATTAAGAAGCTCTAAACACTGGCAAAGTTGCAGTTTCTGGCTTTGCTGGCTACACGCACTTTGTTCTGCGAATACCAACTTGTCTTCTTCTGTCCAGTGACCTGGTGGGTTGTCTCTTTGTTTTAAATTTGTGTGTGTTGGTTCATTTTTCTAATCAGCAGTACACTAGGAGCAGTAACTCTTCATTGTGAATTTCAAAGATATGTTTATTATTTATGTCCATTCTATCTTCTGTAGGGATACGTACACATATTCATATGTATGCATGTATGGAGATGCACATGTGTGCACATGAGTATAGAGGCCGGAGCGTCATGTTGGATGTTCTTCTATTACTCTCCACCTCAGTTTTTGAGACAGGGTCTCCCTGAATCTGGAGCTCACCATTTCAAGTGCACTGACTAGCCAGGAACCCCCAGTACCCTACCTGTCCCTACCTCCCCTGCTCAGAGGGGAAAACCTGAGTTTTCTGACTATTGGTTTGGTTTGGTTTGGGTTTGGGTTTGGATTTGGGTTTTAGAGAGAGTCTCTACATATCCCTGGCTATCCTGGAACTCACTAAGTATACCACCTCAAACTCACAGAAACTCACCTGCCTTTGCCTCACATGACCTGCCTGGGTTGTTTTTTTTGTTTGTGTGTTTGGGTGTTTTGTTTTGTTTTTTTAACATGGGCTTTATGGGGGCAAACTCAGGTCCTCAGGTTGCCATGGCAAGAGCTTCATTAACTGAGCCATCCCCTCCCCCCACACTCCCTTCCTACATCATTCTACTTTATGCACTGGAATTTTTATTAGCATAGGGCCAAATGTGCCAGTGTTGTTCTGTTGGTTTTGTGGAAGGTTCTGTAGCTGTCGGTGCTCCTGTCTTGCGGATATTTAACTGACCTTCAGTTTCAGGGCAAACTCTGACTGCTTGGAGATCCCCAGGCAGGTCTTGTAGGCAGTCCCTAGAGTAGCAGCCATAGATTCATCGCCAAACTTTCCAAATCCATCTCCAACACCCACCCAGTTGAGTTCTCTCTGGCTGCTCTTGCAGACTCATCCTTTAGGCACAGGCTGCTCAATGGCTGTAGATGCCAACCCTTCCAACCATGAGAAGCTGCAAGACTGACAGCAGAGCTGTCAGTAGAGACAGATTGGCACTAAAAACAGTCACTGTTAGCAACGAACCATGGGTCAAAAACTGGAACAGCAAAGATGGCACTTTCCCTAACGTTGATACTTAAAGCCTAACAAGAAGAGAAAGCAGTTAGGTACAGTAAAACAAAATGTCATCCAGGGTCTCCTGAACTGCCTCAGATCTGCCTTCCTTATCTTCTGACCTCAGCCTCCAAATGCTGAAATTACAGGCATGCATCACCTTGCCTGGCTGCATCATTACACTAGACTAATTATCAACATGTTGTCATGTTTGTCTACATGAGCAGATAAAAATGTTAGTCTCCACGAAATATTTCAGGTGATTTGCAGACCTGTGAGCCCTAGAGACCTACATATGGGAAAAAACAGGATGGTCGGGCGTCTAAACCTAGATCACAATTCTCACACTCTAGAGGGTTTTTTTTTTTTTAATGATTTGTTATTTGTATTTTATGTGCATTGATGTTTTGCCTACATGTGTGTCTGTGTGCAGGTATCAGGTGTCATGTCTCCTTGGAGTTACAGACAGTTGTGAGCTGCCACGTGGGTGCTGAGAATTGAACCTGGGTCCTCTGGAAGATCAGTCAATGCACTTAACTATTGAACCATTTCTCCAACCCAAATATATATTTTTTCTTTCTAAGACAAGGTTTCTCTGTGTAACCCTAGCTGTCTTGGAGCTCTCTTTGTAGACCAGACTGGCCTTGAACTCACAGATTCTCCCTGCCTCTTCATCCTGAGTGCTGGTTTCAAAGTCAAGCACCCACACTGAGCTTCTCTGGAGGGTTTTCATGCATGCGTGATGTATATGTGTGCAGGTGTGTCCTTGTGTGAGTGCAGATGTGTGTATGCCGTGGCGTGCATGTGAAGGTCGGAGGACAATGTCAGATGTCAGGTCTTACCATCCACCTTGAGACAGCATCTTGCTACGTCTGTGTATCCCAGGCTAGCTGGTGCTCAAGCCCCCAGAGGTTCTCCTGTCTCCATCTTTCATATCACCATAGGAGCACTGGGGTTACAGCAGTACACTTCCACTTGCAGCTTTGCCTGGGTTCTGTGGCTCTGACATCAGTCCTCACTTTAGCCTTGCCCCTGCTTTAACTACTCAGTCGTCTCCCCCAGCTCACTCTCTGGAGTGTTAACAGAAATACAATACTACTGGGGATGAAGATATGCCTCAGCGGTGCCCAGTACTTGCTACTGTTACGAGTATGGGAGTTCAGTTACCAACACCCATATTGACTGCTTGTAACTCCAATTCCAGGGGATCTAAGGCCCTCTTCTGACCTCCAGGAACACCCACAAGAGTGTGTGTGTACACACACACATACACACACACATACACAGAGACATGCACATACAAACAAAATTTAAAGTTGAGGAAAAAAATGAAATAATTGTTAGCTAATAATCAACCCGTAGTCCAATTTTCCCAAGTGCACTTAGGACTACTTTTGGGAGAGTCAAAGACCTGATTTAAGATCACAGACTACGGTCTTTCTGGACCTGGCCGAGCAAGAGGTGCCATCATGGGTGTTGACATTCACCACAACAAGGCCCGAAAGGTTCGGCACATGGAGCCCAAGAGCAAGGACATCTACTTGCCGCTGCTAGTCAAGTTGTACAGGTTTCTGGCCAAACGTACCAACTCCACCTTCAATCAGGTTGTACTGAAGAGGTTATTTATGAGCCTCTGTCCCTGACCCGGATGATCCGAAAGATGAAGCTTCCTGGACAGGAGAACAAAGCTACTGTGGTTGTGGGGACGGTCACAGATGATGTGCAGATTCTGGAAGTGTCCGAGCTGAAGATGTGTGCCCTGCGGTGAGCAGCGCCTCAAGTCGCATCGTCGAGGTAAGATCCCCACCTTCACCAGCTGGCCCTGGAGTCTCCCAAGGGCCAACGCACTGTGCTCCTATCTAGTCCTCGGAAGGGCCAAAAGGTGTACCCACATTTTGGCAAGGCCTCAGGAACCCTACACAGCCATACCAAACCCTATGTCCTTTCCAAGGGCCAGAAGTTGGAGCGTGCCAGAGGCTGAAGGGCCAGCCGAGGTTACAAAAACTAACCTTGGATCTTACTGTTAATTTAAAAAGCTTTGGATGTTAAAAAAAAAAAAAATCACAGACTACACTGAGTAGTCCATGTGTGTTTCCTCTCTTGATGCCGTAACCAATTGGCAGGAGGTAACCTAAGGGAGAAAGGGTGATTTGGGTTCAGAGTTTTAGAAACCATACAATCCAGACCACGGTCGTGGGAGGACACACTGCATCTGCATTCAGGAAGCAGAAACCGGAGCTGGGCTATCAAACCTCAAGGCCTGCCTTCCTTTAGCAAGGTTCTACCCCCTAATGATCCCACAAGCTTCCCAAACAACAGCACCGACTGGGGACCAAGTTCTTAGCGACATGAGCCTGTGGAGGACATTTCACTCCAATTCAACAATACTCTTGTCTTTTTGCTTTCTTGTTACACCAAACAGGTCCCAGACCATTTTCTCTTATAGCTTTGACACCATTTAGAAGGGCATACTGCCCTTCAGCTCGGGTGCGTGGGGTTGTCTCCTCACAGGTGTGCTGGAATGTTCTCAGTGCCCCTATGAGGAGGCTCGTTAAGGTCTGTGGGGTCACTCAGCTAAGGTGCTGTGCTCACATGTCCACCCCTCAAGGAGGGGTATGTCTAACCATACTAACTGCTCTGTGGGACTCCTGTCTGTGTCATAATTCTCTCTTTTCTTTTCTTCTTTCCTTCTTTCCCTGCATTTATTTCTCTTATTTATTTATAGTGTGCATGTGGAGGTCAAAGGACAGCTTCCAGGAGAGAGTTCTCTTCTCCCACCAGGTTGGTCATGGGGATTGAACTCAGGCCCTTAGGTTGGATGGCAAGATCTTTACCTGCTGAGCCATCTTGTCCACTCTCTTTCTTCTTTCCTAATAGTAGAATGCTCTAGGAAATCTACATGGAGAACCCGTTTCTGCCATTAACTGGTAGTCAGAGTACTTGAGAGTTAAGGAACCACATTTAAAGATCTTGGCCCAGATTTTGAAATAAAAGTTATCTTATTTAGGGATTTTATTGGTGTGATAAAACATGATCAAAAAGCAAGTTGGAGAGGAAAGGATTTATTTGGTTTATTTGGCTTTCACTTCCACACTGCTGCTCATCACCGAAAAAAAATCAGGACAGGAACTCAAGCAGGGCAGGGACCTGGAGGCAGGAGCTGATGAGAGGCCATGGAGGGGTGCTGCTTACCAGCTTGCTCCCATGGCTTGCTCAGCCTGCTTTCTTATAGAACCCAGGATCACCTGCACACCATGGCCTCACCCACAATGGGCTGGTCCTCACCCATCCATCACATTAAGAGAATGCCCTAAGCTGGATCTTAGGGAAGCAACTTTTCAATTGAGATTTTCTCCTTTCAGGTAACTCTAGCTTGTGTCAAGTTGGCGTAAAACTAGCCAGCACAAAAG
The DNA here is from genome assembly GCA_021653895.1 of Mastomys natalensis. NCBI lineage: Eukaryota > Metazoa > Chordata > Mammalia > Rodentia > Muridae > Mastomys > Mastomys natalensis. The sequence continues at coordinate 220,450 of JAJTUV010000200.1, read as the reverse complement.
TGGTATCTGTATCACTGTGACACCGACACCGCCCTGCCTATGTGTATGCATGAGTGTGTGTGTGTGTGTGTGTGTGTGGCTCGTGCATATACTACAAGCTTTCTGATGAGAAGATGCTTCATGTGTACTCTGTCCCTTTCTAACCCAACTCGACAATCAGCCATTTCTTCAAACTCCTGATGGCGGCAGACACGTAGAAACACGATCTGGTGCTCAGGAGTGTCCAAGCCTGCTGGGATGTCAAACTTTGGAGTCAAGGCACTGTTAACAAATAGAGAGAGAGGCTTGTGATGCCCACTTCCCTACTGCAAGATCACAAGCTGTTTATGGTAGATTGTGGTGGAACTTCCTGGCGGTGTAGCTGTAAAGTCACCCCAGTAAACTCACTGGTTCACAAGGCTGGACTGACTTGGGCGTAGTCCTTTCTGATCACGTGCCCTGTCTTTCTCAGTGAGCAGATATTTATTTATTTTGGTTTTTATATTTTACATATTTTATGTGTAAGAATGTTTTGCCTGTACATATATATATGTGTGTACTAGTTGCATGCCTTAGCTGTGGAGGTCAGAAGAAATGCCAGAGGCCCTGGAACTGAAATTATGGATGGTTGAAAGCCACCATGTGGGTGCTGGGAACTGATCCCGGTTCTCTGAAAGAACAACAAGCATTGTCATCAACTGAGCCATCTCTCCAGCCTCAACAGACGTTTTTGTATGTGTCTCCAGGAAAAATCATATAGACCCAGGCATGGAAATCCAAAGCCATGGGCACAAGGCACCTGCAAAAGTTTGGCTCTGAGCTGGACCCAAGGGCAGTTGTCTGCTGGGTTCCATTGGTTTCTTTTTTTTTTTTTTTTTTTTTTTTTTTTTTTTTTTTTTTTAGTTTTTCGAGACAGGGTTTCTCTGTATAGCCCTGGCTGTCCTGGATCTCACTTGGTAGACCAGGCTGGCCTCGAACTCAGAAATCCGCCTGCCTCTGCCTCCCAAGTGCTGGGATTAAAGGCGTGCGCCACCACCGCCCGGCTCCATTGGTTTCTGTAGCTCATTCTGGAAATAACATTCGTTTAGTTTTTGCAGGGCCTCTGCCCTGTGAGGATCGACGGTATAGTTATCCTGCTTCCCCATAGCCATGAGGTAGCACTGCACGAAATGATCACCAGGACCAGGATGGCTCCTGAGGAAGGACAGACAGGAACAGAAAGCAGGTGGACCACACATCCAGAGCTGGCAAAGCTCCGTGCCCTTTAAAAGAAGTTAAACACCATCCCCAAGGTCCACTGGCTTCTCATTTATTAAGAGGCTTTGTCTCAAATGCCTAAAACCTTCTCTGTCTTGGTAGAAAATCCTGACACAATCAAGCCCATTTCCCTGGATGAGCTCCTTCATCCTTTCTGCTTCACAGAACCCTGTTGTTCTGACAAATGTCGAGATGGCTGGTGATACGCTGTCACCTCCTACATTCTCACAACACATACCCTTCTGCCGCCCCAGGGAAGAAAACCTTCTATAATGTTCACCTGGCTCCAATCCCTTCATAATTCTGTATCTGTCTGCTTGCCTGTGTTTCAAAAAGAGAAGCCTGGAACCCCAGCACTCACACATTCAAAAATTATAAACTCCAACTTCCCATCCATTTCTATTTTGTGACTCCATTTTACTCTCATACTCGTTTTCCTTAAGTTGGCAGCATCCAGGTGGAAAGATGGAAAGAAAGAGGGAGGAGGGAGGAAAGAAGGGAGGAGGAGAGAGGAGGGAGAAAAGAAGGAAGGAAGGGAGGGGAGGAAAGAAGGGAAGAGGAAGGAAAGAAAGGAGGAGGGGAGGGAAGAGGGAGGAAGGAGATGGGGAGAGAGGCACTCACAGGAGGAATTCTCTTCCACCCCCTTAATGGTCCTCACTGCAACACTGCAATCAAGTATTTTAGTTCTTTTAAGGGCACAGTTATTTTGTTTTTTAAGTTTCTCAAAGCTTTGACATTGGACTTGGTCATGTCAGAGAAATTTTGTCAGCCTGTGAGGCCACAGCTCTGGAAGAGGAGAGCGAAGATGAGAGGATGTTGAGCCAAGAGGTAACACTTGTTCCCTCTGCGTATAACATTTGAACTCCACACCAGCCGTGGATAGATGCAGTTATTTCCAGTTTACTGTGACACCAACAGACTGGGTGTGATGCCTGGCTCTGCCCTGCCCTTTGGGATGAGGTCACAGAACCAGACAGGATAAGGGTCTATCCCGGATGGTGAGTTTGGCTGTACTGGAAAGAGAACAAACTGCAGGGATGGCTGCAGATGCTCAGGTCTGTTCTGAAGCTTGTGTGGCTAGACGTCCCGCCGGGAACTTGGAAGGGCTTGCTTAGTTTCCTATCCTTCTAAGTCATCTTTCACCCTTCAAAAACGTACTGTGGGTGAGTACTATTTAATGGGGCAAAAATGAGCAAGATCTCTCAAGTTTTGTTTTTTTTTTTTTTTTTTTCATAATCAAGCAAAGATGATCATCGACACCCAACTTGCACCTGCACCATGAGATGTTTATAGCCAAAGTGGACACTGCCCTCGGATACAAATGCACTGCCACTCTTTGGTCTGAGGTGCTCCATCTGCTATGTAAGCACTATGTGGTTCCTGGGGAGCCAAGTGGATCTCTCAAGTCTTCAAAAGATGAGGAGCAGCTAGAGAAGTAGAAGTTGAGTTGGTCTCATGAGAGCATCCCATAAAGGTATCAGAGCTCAAGACTCTGCTACTCAAAATTGCATCTTGACACCAGCATTGGGTCAGATGACTTTTCTCATCACTGTGACCAAATACCTGGCACAATCAATTTGAGGAAGAGTTTTGGTTTGGCTCGTGGGCCACTGGGTACAGAGATGGACCATGACAGCAAGACATGTCACCTAAAATGATTTGGTCTGGAGCAGCAGGAACCTGAAGGAGGACTTCTGACCAAGCACTAATCAAGAAGCAGACATGGAAGGAAGGAAGGAAGGAAGAGAGGGAGGAAGGGAGGGAGGGAGGGAGGGAGGGAGGGAGGGAGGGAGGGGAGGGAGGGAGGGAGGGGAAGAAAGGAAGGAAGGAGGGAGGGAAGGAGGAAGGGAGGAAGAAAAGAAGGAGGGAAGAAGGGAAGAGGAGGGAGGGGAGGGAGAAAAAGAGAGGGAGGGAGAGAGGGGAAGGAGGGCTATCTCTATGGTCAAAGACTGTCTCTATGGTCTAATACCCAAGGCCCCGCCATCTGTCCAAACAGCGCCACAGCTGGGGAACAAGTGTTCCAACACATGAGTCTGCAGGGTACATTTCACACTCAAACTTGATGTGGTGATGACCTGGGGCTTCCTGGAAACACAGGGTTCTCACTGTGTCAGAATCTGGTCCTTGTGATTGATATGCATACAGAGATCTGAGTACTCTGTAGAGTATGGATGACCTTTCTCACATGAATGAATGTGTAAGAGACCTCAGTCGGGTCATGTAGTAAGCCAATCCACATCAATCCAAGGGTTGATTAAATGATTAGATGGTAAAATTTCACACTTACAGATAAAATAGAGTCCCTTCTACTGTGCTTCTAGTTTCCAATGGGCAAACAGCAGCTGCAAACCTAGACAACTGTCTCTTACAGTTTGACCAACATTCATGCCCCCTGCATTAACCACCACAAACCTTTTGAGGTTAAGTGACATAGACTTTAATGCCATACACACACCATTGCACAGGTGGAGAAATTAAAGTTCCCAGAAGTAAAGTAAGTCTCCCAAAGTCACAGAACTCTGATGAGGAATTACTGGGACTTGAACATACTTCCCTAAGTCTGGGTAATTTGTAAGTAAAATGGTTTGCCTGGCACATGATGCTGGTGACTGGAGGATCTAACAGCATGGTGCAACATCCTAGTGAGGGAACCCCCAGCTGAGCTGTATCACCACAAGAGCAAAGAAATAGAAATACAGCAAGTTACATGTAACAAGAAATAGGTGGAGTTCCCTTATAATAACCCACTCATGAAAGAACCAATCCAGCCAAGAGACCCAATCCACTTGAAGCACCATTAACTCATTCACAGTGGAACCTCAATGACTGAACTACCTCCCACTAGGCCCCACCTCTTAAAATTCCCATACACCACCTTGGCACCACCACACAAAGGACCAAGCTCCCAAAACACAAACTCTTGGGGGATGAACCACATCCAAACCACAACAGGGCTCTTCTCCAAGTGACTCTGAACCCAGCAGTGTACATGACAGAAAGGAACTGGAAGTGCCTGGCCCCAGTGGAGAAGCAGGCCTTCTCTACTAGAGAATGCTGGGAGGTTTAGGTACCAAAACCTGGGTGTCCAACCCCATGAAGAACCTTTCATCACATTCATCACTTTCCCAGGAACCTCTGGGTGGGATGCCGCCCATCAGCCATTCCTCCAAGACCCAGAAACCAACCTGGACAACATGCACCCTAAATCTAGGACAGGTGCCTCCTCTGGGAGATAATGGCCTATTTTTCCCCTCAGCAGGGTGACTCAACTCTCTCCTTCATCTCCAAACCTAAGCTAGGGGGAAAAAAAAACAGATGTAGGGCTTCTGGCTGATATGAACTAACTTAAGCAGAAAGCCCATTGTTCAGCCTTGTCTCCTGAGCTGTCGGCTACCCTGATTGTAACACTTAGACAGAAGTCCCCCACAGAGACTGTGAAGGGCTTTGCTTAAAGTAATCAGCGGAGACCTGGGGGCTGGTGCAGACTCAGGCAACATCTCAGCCCCTGTGCCCAGATCTCTTCTCTACTCCTACCCACCCTCCTGGCGTCATTTAAAAACTCCGGCCCCTAATGGGTCCACATGGGTTCTGAAATCTGGCGTAAGGCAGGGAAATGAAGAGCACCAAGCAGGAAGTCTATTTCGTGGGTAGTTTCCACTATCCAGCCGTTCCTTTGCTTGACTACCAGAGCAGCCCGCTTCACGGAGAAGCCAAAGGAGAGGAGGAGGCGGAACTGCTGCTAATGCCCAGTGACATTCGTTCCTCTCTACTTCAGTGTAGCCACCATTGAGATAAATTAGCAAGAAAAAAAATCCCAAAGAAAATCTTAGCATCAGCTGCTAGGCATCCAGTCACTGGCCAGCTACATTAAACACATCTGAAATACATGATATCTCACAGACATAATCGGATGGTCCTCTGGAGTCTGCGGAATCCAGGATGACCAATGTCTCTCCCACATAGAAGTGGGTAGTTCTGGTGTATTAGTTCGTTATCCTTTGACAAAAAGAAAACTGACAGAATGAACGAAGGGAGGGAAGGTTTGTCTGGGATCATGGTTACAGAGGGCTTGGCTGGGAAGGAACAGCAGCTTGGTTCATTCCGAAGCATGGCAGGTCGGGAACCAGGGAGTGAGACGAGAAGCAGCCAGGGACAGCCAATGCCCCAAAGTCCTTTCCCTGGAAACCCACTTCCTCTAACTCATCTCCTGCTTCTGAAACATCCCAAGGATGTCTTCAGCTGGAGACCAAGCATTGAACACATGAGCCTGGGAATACATTTCAGCTCAATCCACAATCATTCCCTCCCTCATTCCAGGCCAGACGATGGTATCCTAAGCTCATGCTCCAAAATCAGTGGCATCAGTCCTGTACAGACCACTTAACACTACATCTAATGCTGCAGGCAATCTCTGATTTATCAGAGGGGACTCCGTGCCAACTTCACTCCTGCATTAATACAGAAGCTCCCCTCAGCTCCCACCTTCTCATATCCAGACTGAGCACCCTTAGCCATCTGGCAGAGAATCGGAGAAAATATAGTTTGCAAACTTCCAAGGCCAGCATTACACAATGGACTATGAAGTGCAGGCGGTTCCATCTAATGCAGCAACCGAGCTGTCCTGGGTTGACAGTGCCACCTGGTGGCCTACTCTGGAAACAACATGCCAATCACTTTTCCCCTGTCTTATTCCCACTTCCTCTCAGGATTATGATCACAGCTGTGCAAGATATTTCAGATAAAGTGTTTACACCAGGGCTGGAGAAGAGACTCGGTGGCTAAGTCTGCTTGCTGCTATTGCAGAGGGCTGGAGCTCCGTTCCCAGTATCTACAACAAGCCGCTCACAACCACATGTAACTCCAGCTCCCGGGAATATGACATCCTCTTCTGAACTCTCCAGGCACTGCTTGCTCGTGTGTGTGCACATACACGCACAGACACACGCGCTCGCACGCGCACAAATAAATCTTTTCTAATATGCCTATCACAATGCCTGTAACACAAAAAATATGAAGCACATGTAATCAGCACTAGTAGCTTTTTCTGCTGTTATTAGCTCCCGTGCATCAATGCACAACAGCATGTGGGTTTTGGGGATCATGAAATCCAGCATTCACCTATCCTCCGAGCATCTGTCATCAAACAGGACAGGATCACATGTTCACCTCATCTCTTTCCTGTCCACCTTCTTGCCACTCTTGCCTCAAAAAAAATACACAGAGCACAGAGAGGAGCTTGGAGGAGCTACGTGCTGTGCAATGCTAATCCATGGCCACCAAATGGTTCTGGAGCTGTGTGGCATGCTTATCCATCAGCTTGTAGGTTAAACAAAAAATAGGCACAAGAAACACTCAGTGGTGTCCATTTAAAGGTCATATGTCTAGAAATAGAGGGGCTAGAAGTCATGTGATACCTGGAACTTACAAATCCTAGTCACGGTGATGTGGCAAACAAGAGACCTTGATGTATGCACAACTATCAAATAACCAATTCGAGGAGCTGGGAGATGATTCAGAAGCATGAGCAGGTAGGTTCAGTGTCCTCTCAGTGAAGGTTCTGAGTATAACACTGGAAAGAATGATACAGCTAAGGATGTGTTTAAAACTCTAATTATCAAAGACTAGAAGTAGCATGCATTACGTCCAAACTATTACAGAAAAGAGAATGTAATAAAGAAAGCCCAAACAATCCAGCAGCAAAATAATAAATACATTTTTTAAAAATTATCAAAAACAAGAAAGCATGATGATGCTGGGCATGGCGGCTCACCTCTAATGCTAGCACAGTCAGCGATAGCTGTGTAACAAGCAATCACAGTATTTCAGTTACTTACAATAACCCACATTCATACAGAGGCTCACATGTCAGTACAATGACTACAGTTCAGTAGGTGGAGACTGGAACCAGATGGGCTTCTGTGTGAGGGCTGTCAGCTAGATTTGCTCCACTCACCCTACATATGACTTAATCTCTCTGAGCCCCATTACACCCATCTGTAAAACACTCAGGGGTGAATGACACAATGCATGTTGTACCCAGTCAGGGGCCTCACAGGCGTCCCAGGGGGCTGTCATGAACCCTCTAGTACCCCCTACTTTGAGGAAAATAAATCTTTGACCAAAGTCCAAGTTCCAATCTAATTAATTTTTATTGAAAATTATTTTTGATTTTATGGAAATATTGCTGGCTCTGTATGCATTGTGAAACATGTCCATCTAAACCTTGTTCCTAAATCCCTGAGCAAGAATGACTAGAAAATATTCCTTACACAGAATAAGGATGTGGGAAAAGGCTGTACTGAGAAGCAAGAGCATAGCCCTTCTCCGCTTTCTATTGTATGTTGGTTTGGAGAAGGTTGTTTTTCCTTTTCTTAATTAACACAAAACCAGTTGGTTCAGCAGATATGGGCTGTCTAGAGTGATGGAGTCTAAGGAAGTCTCAGCAAATGCCCCAGCTAAGCAAGGAACCTCAGGGACCAGATGGCCAGTAAGGTGACTCACTTCCTGATGAGGACTCCAGCTAGCTGCAGGGCTGGCCAAACTAAGACCTCACAGAAGACTCAATGAAAGTTACAAATAAAAGGACATTGTAAGTGCCCTACACTGCATCAGGTCCCAAATGACAAGGCACAAAGCAAAGAACTCATCTGACCCAAGTTTCATGCCTTCACAGTGGAAGTCAGAGTCCACATGCTTGGTGACCTGTGGAAAAGTTGGGGCCTGAGGACCCAGGAGCCCCTTCTCAGGTTCCTCAGGTGTGGGACCTGTGGCAGCATGGAATGAGAATATAGTATAAGTCAATCTGTTGTGTTGCTATGTTATTACACAGGATGCATGTAAAAAGAGTATAGGTGGCATGGTATATTTGGGCCATAAAATACCCCGATCATCTCCTGGATTGTTTCCTATGTCAAATCAAGTGGAAGAAGATTCCAAGGGATAATTAATTTTATCAACATCCAGATATGGCAGACAAGGAAATAGTTCTAGGCACAGAGAACCCCAATTCTCCCACACTAATAAATGATCTTCAAATCATTTGATCTTCCCATAAAAAACTTCATAAGGTCAGGAATTTTTGCTTCTGTGTAATTTCTTCAAAACCTGCACAACGGATTTCTAAATTGTATCCATTTAATCCCCCCCCCCCACTAAGTCCATTCGATAATACAGTGTGTGTGTGTGTGTGTGTGTGTGTGTGTGTGTGTGTGTGTGTGTATGTGCCTGTGCTGCTTCTTTCATGGTTTCCTTCCCATGATAAGGAAATGCAGACTCTGGTAGGTCAGAGACCCTGCTGTGGATGCTAGGTTGATGCAGAGCAGGGCTGAGTCCTCAGTCTGTCCCAGGAGCATTCCATGGAGCTGCAAAAAGCCAGTTCCCTGGTTCCCTCCTGGAATCCATTCTTGCTTCACACAGTCTATGAACTGAGATGCACAGCTTTCCAGCAATGATTCCCATTTCTGTCTGTAAGGAAAGAGATTTCCAGTCTGGGCTTTAGTACATTGAAAGTTAAACCCTTTTCCTGAGAGGAATAAATGAAGCCATTAAAACTGAGCATGAAAAAATAAGACTTGCAGTAAAGACAGAGCTGAAGCCTTCAGAGGCAGAGATTCTCTAACAGTCATCCAGATGCCTAAAATGCAGATCTCTCCCAATCAGACTCTCCTAAAGCTCCAGACACTTGAAGGAACACTCTCCCTCCCTTCACCCCCTCGCTGCAAGTAGCCATTAGCTCTTTCTTCTTCCCACATTGACACACACACACACATACATAGCCATTAGCTCTTCCTTCTTCCCACATAGACACACACGTACATACGTAGCCATTAGCTCTTTCTTCTTCCCACATTCACACACACACACACACAGACACACACACATATGTAACCATTAGCTTTTTCTTCTTCCCACATTCACACACACACACACACACACACACACACACACCCAACACACAGCCATTAGCTCTTCCTTCTTCCCACATTGCCCACGCAAGCCCAGCCTCATAGCACATTCTCCTAGTATGTATTCTCCATCACACAAGTCACCAAAAGCCTGTTTTCATGTTTTTCATCTCTCAAAAATGCACAAAGAAGCTTTTCTTGTGGGACTCAAGAGGGAACACAGAGGGAACAAGGGCTCTCTCTGACTCTTTGGCCGACTTTTGGGACCCTTCTCACACTGTGTTGCAATGTCCAGCCTTAATATGAAAGGAGATGCCTAGTCTTACTGCAACTTAAAATGACGTGTTTGGTTGATATCCATGGGAGGTCTGTTCTTTTCAGAAGAGAAATGAGGAAGAGTGGATGGTGGTGGGCCAGAGGGAAGGTGGGAGAAGGAACTGGGAGGAAGGAGGGAGGGGAACTGCAGTCTGGACATTAAAATGAGGATGAGGATGATGATATTGAGGAGGAGGAGGAGGATGGTAAACAAGAAAGAAGCAAAATTTAACATGTAAAATAGGCGAAACTTAAATATTATGAAGCTGTCTTACTTTGGATCTTATTGCTGTGAAGAGACACCATGACTAAGGCAACTCTTATAAAGAAAAGCATTTAACTGGAGCTGGCTTAAGGTTTCAGAGGTGTCCATTATTGTCACGGTGGGAAGCATGACAGCATGAAAGCAGACATGGTGCTGGAGGAGCCAAGAGTTCTACATTTTGAACTGAAGGCAGCAGGGAGGAGACTGTGTGTCTCACAGAGCATATGTTATGTTATATGAGCATATGTAACCTCAAAGCCCACGTCCACAGTGACACAACTTCCTCCAACAAGATCACACCTACTCCAAAAAGGCCACACCTCATAATAATGCCATTCCTATGGCCAAGAATTCAAACACATGAATCTGTGGGAGCCAAACCTATTCAAACCACCACAGTACCAAGGGTGACAGCTTTGCTTTGTGTACATTCTGAGACATTGAGGTATTGGGTAGTGAACTGGTTAGCGTAAATCATCAACTTGATGCAGCCTAGAGTCATCTGAGAGTAGATACCTCAGTTGAAGAATTGTCTAAATCAGGATGTACTTGTGAACATATCTGAGGGGGATTCTCTTGGTTGTTAATTGATGTGGGAGAGCACAGCCCACTGTGGGTACTGCTGCCCCTAAGCAAGATGTTTCTGCTCTGTAGAAGGAAGCTAGCTAGGCATGGGCTGGTGAGTGAGCCAGTTAAGGAGCATGTAGGCAACGTTCCTTCCTGGTTCCTGTCTCTGTTCCTGTTTGGATTTCTTCCCTGAATTCCCTCAGTGATGGACTGTGACCAAGTACTCTGCTCTTCCAGACTCCATCCCAAGTAGTGAGAAGAAAACACACATGACGGCAACATCATGGAACTGCACAACAGAGACACACTCAACACTGATTAGAGCTACCAAGGTGTCAGCCATGACCACGAACCAGAAAATGGGGTAAATTAACATATTACTCTCCAGAAAGCTAAAACATGTTTAGGATAAATGAGGAAATAGCAAATGAAAGAGATAAGGAAAGGAGAAAACAGACATGAGCCCTGGAAAATCAGCAACAAAAAGGAAATGGTCAGGAAAATGGGTAGAAATTCAAAACGTGAACAAAAATGGCATCGACATGGAAAAAATTCAATGAGAAAACTGAGACTTGGAAACAATTAACAAAGGATGGAAACGAGAACTCAATGAACCACACCCACATACAAATAAATAAAAATTTGATTTAAAAACCAAAAAAGAAAGGGAGCAAACATAGATGGACTTTATAGCTCCCCTCCCCTACCAACCTATGGCATGTTTGACGTGTGGCACACACGGTGACTGTGTCGAGTTCCCGGTGAGCAAAATAGAAACACGAAGGTCAGACGTCATTTAGCTGAGTGTTAGAAATCAATGGTAGATGGGCCATTTGTGTGTGTGTGTGTGTGTGTGTGTGTGTGTGCTCACATGCACATGGACAGGCCAGAAGAGGGTGTCAGATCCCCGGGAGGTGTTTGGGCAGAGCATGTATGTGCATGTGGAGGTCAGGGGTTGGCATTGGGTGTCCTCTACCATCACCACCTTATCTTCTGAGATTCGTCCCTTACTGATCCTGGTGTTCACAACTAGCTCCACCTGCCTCTGAGCCTGTCCCCTTCTGAGGGAGCACCCTTTGACTTGGGTTCTGGGGATCCAAACTCAGGTCCTCACACATGCGTAGCAGGCCCCTTACTAACTGAGACATTTCCCCAGACCCTTCTCTGGCCAATGACAAGGTCCAGCAGCAGGTTGAAGTACAGATGCATCCAGGGCTTAAAGAATACTGGAAGAGCTCTCCATTGCTCTCAGTCCATTTCTCTCTTAGGAATACAGATCTATATTCGTTTTTTAAATGGGGCTCATCGACACTTTTCTCTATGTGATGGTCTGGGCCTGTCCATCTGAGGGAAGACATGACCCACCTTGAGTTCTCTAGTCTCCAGAGAGTTCCTGGCTGGACTTAGACTCTAGACTAAAGGCTTTACTCCTGCCAATCAAGCTCACTACCAAGATCTCTTTTCCAACACCTCCAGCCCTTTATCCCCACCCCCTGCCCAGGATCTCTGCCTTAAAGCAATAATTAATATAAAGTTGGGTGTCTTTTTCCCTCTGGGAGAGAAAATTCTTTACAGCATGAAGCAGAGCAGAGCGTGGGTGGATTTAACAAGGAGGTGGGAGCCATGCAAGCGGCATTATTATATGCGATTGTATCACCAGGGTAAGGAGAGCTCGCTCCTGTTTGGGTGTTATACTGATCATTAGGCTTAAACGTATGTAAAATTAAATGGTGGAAAAAAAAGCATGGAGGGCCTTTTCCAGCCCAGAATTGTTCTCTTCCTTGCCTAGAATAACATCAACACTCACTCAACTGTACAATGGAGACATGCATAAGATATAATGCCTTTATCTCCATTTTGCAGAAGGGGAAACTGAGTTACAGACAGCGACCTTACCCATAGCTGACAAGCAGAAAAATCAAGAATGCAGGCCATGCTGGTCAGTGGTCCTCTCCTGCCTTCTAAATGCCTACGCTAAGTCAACAGCGCAGCTAGTACAGACCTGAGACCCACCAATCACTGCCTCTACTTCATCAAATACGCCGCATATTATAGTTGGTGAGGGGGGGAAGTCAACCCAATTGAGTATTCTGTTTTGTTTTTTAATTAAAGTGACTTGCTGAAGCCCTAAATATCAAAATCACTATACATCCCAACAGTGTGTACATATTAGCCAATGTCCTAGTTTGGTTTCTCTTGCTGTAACAAATGCTATGAGCAAAATCAATGTAGGGAGGAAAGGGTTTGTAGGGCTCACACATTCCAATCACACACCATCACTGGTGGTCAGAGCAGGAACTCAAGGAAAAGCAGAAGCGGGAACCTCGGAGGAACTCTGCCTGCTGGCTTGCTCCCCATAGCTTACACAGCCTGTTTCTTCTACAACCCAGGACCGCCTGCTCGGGGGTGGCCCTACCCACAGTGAACTGGGTCTTCCCACATGGATCATCAACCAATATAATGCTCCCACAGAAATTGCCCATAGACCGATCTGATGGAGGCATTTCCTCCTCTGAAGCTTCTTTCCGGGCGACTCAAGTTTGTGTCTAGCTAACAAAAACCAGCATAGCTGCTTTTCCTGCCACCAGAAGAAAAACGCCTAGCAGAATATTGTAAGGGATGGATTTATTTTTGACTCGTGGTCTCAGAAGGTAGCACATCATCACGGCAGGGAAGGCTTGGCGGCTGGAACTGTTTAGTCCACGGGCAGCTGGAAACCGTGGCAACAGAAAGTGGACAGAGCAGGAAGCAAACAGGCTCAGGTGTCACTCTCCACGGCCTGCCTCTAGTGACCTCCACAAGCAAAAACTAAGTAGGCCTCTTTCACCAAAGCCCTGATGGTGGTTTAAATGAAAATGGTCCTGTAGACCCATAGGGAGTGACACTATTAGGAGGTGTGGCCTTATTAGAGTAGGTGTGGCCTTGGAGGAGGTATATCACCCGGCTTTGAGATTCCAGATGAGGCCCAATATCTCACTCTCTTCCTGCTGCCTGCTGATCCAGATGTAGAACTCTCAGATAACTCTCCAGCAACATGTCTGCCTACAAGCCACCATGCTTCCTTCCATGATGATAATGGACTAAACCTCTGAAACTGTAAACCAGCCCCAACTCAATGTTTTCCTTTATAAGAGTTGCCTTGGTCCTGGTGTCTCTTCACGGCCATAGAAACCCTAACTAAGATGGTCTTCAAACACTGGCACCAGCTGGGCAGTGATAGTACATCCCTTTAATCCCAACACTCAGGAGGTAGAGGCTAGTGGATCTCTGTGAGTTCGAGACCAGCAGGGGGCACTCAAAACACAACCCTGTGAGGGACACTTGGGATTCGATCCATAAGGGAGCATAGGGGCAAAGGACTCAAATACAAACCCAGTTGTGTTTTCTTTGACTGGATCTGGTTTTTCAGATGGGGCTCACACTCTTCTGCTTACCATGGTCTCTTCAACTGCCTAAGACCTTACAAAAGACCTTCCGTGTTCTTGCGGAGGGAATCTGAGTGGACAGTCTTGGGGTAAGTCATGCTTGCTAACAGATAAAGAGGGAAACATCTTGTGGCTGTCAAGACAGCGACGAAAGCATGCTGAGGGTGCGCCGTCCGCCACATGACCGACAGAGTGCTCCCTCCATATGTCTGTGTCAGCAGCACAGTCCCGTGAACAGTAGGTGGAATGGCTTGACAGGTCTCCTGGCACAATGACGAAACTGAGAACTAAGAGGAGCCTGTTTCTGGAACTCAGAATTGCTGACCTTGGAGACTCTGACCTTCTTTAGCTGTGTGGCACAGATCTTCCCACCCAATCTTCTCGCCTCCCTTTGGTGCAGGTGTTATAGTTGGACCTGAGTCCGGAAGCAGCCAGGTCGTTCATTATGGTAACAAAACACAGAACATTCAAGAAACATGCCACAGCATAGCTTTCCCACAGCCATGTGAGTCGGCCATTCGCCAGGGCTACCGTGAATCACAGAGCCCTGAACAGTGATGAGGCACACTTGACTGAGAATCCAGGGCAGACCCAGCCTATCCCCAGAGATCCCACAGTGAGCAAGACAAGCCATTCAGGGCCCACATCCACATCACATGACATCCTCAGAGCCAACCACTATAGATGGAAGGGCTTTTACTTTGTAAAGGAATCTCCTTGTTCAATTTCACTTTTGTGGGCTGAAGGGAGAGTCACCCTAATTAACACCATTAAAGAAAGCCCTGCAGTGACTCCCCCGGTACAGATTATGTGGGGTTACCCCTGCAAGGGGTTTGCAGTGGCACGCCATGTTGGTGGAAGGAACCTAACAAATGTGTTGCATGTTAAGCACCTCAGACTGGCTTCTCTAGCCAGAGTAAGTCTCTGCTTGAAAGTCACAGCACCCTTTCCTTGCTCCACCAAGAAACACACACACACACACACACACACACACACACACGCACGCACACACACACACACCAAGCATTGAAAACCACCTCGCTATTGGCTACTGAGTTCATTCAGTAGGCTCGGCACACTCTCCGTGTTTGGTACAGCACTGTCCAACGATAATCCTACAACCCAGCGTTGCTTTACTTATGAACTATTAATTGCTTGATTTATGAACTATTTTATGCTAAAAGAGGAAGTAGTATATGCCCTCTTGAACCAATAGATGCATGAGTCCAAAAAAAATGTTTATAGCTGTCCCCAAATACCCCTGATCACCTGCCCCAATTCTTTTACTCCTCCCACTATCCAGACTCCCAGAGCCCTCTGCAACCTCCACAGCCAACCCTACAGCCTCTAACACCATCCAAGGAAGCCTCAGTTCTCAGCTCTGCCATGTCAGTAGCATGCACATGAGAAGACCAAGGGCAGAAGAAGAGTTCTAATTCCCAGCACACCGTCTCTCTCTCCTCCTCTCTGGCTCCTAGAAGCATATCTATAAATAATGCATGAGAGACATTATCATGGGCGGCCCTATGAAATGATGCTTGGTTTTTGCTAAGTAAACTGTTGGGATGTTTCTTTACGACTTGCAAAATGCTTCCCAAAGGGATGCTGGGAACTGAGGTTAAAATCTTCACCCCAAGCCTAGTGCAGGCTGCACTATAAATGCCTATGAGTCAAAGAGGTGTGAACATCAGGACAAGGGACAGGTGGCACATTCTGGGCTATTAGACTGGCTCTCTGAGATGGTTGAGGGCTTCTTGTGATAATGAAAGGCCAGTGAGGTCAAGTTGTGTACTCACTGGACCCAAGGTGAGCAAGCAAGGCTCAGGACAGTACCTTTCACGCCACAGTCTCTCCAGAGCCACCAACTCCAGCTGTGATCTGGCTTCTCCTCTACCAGCAATCACAAATCCATCTGAAAGCAACTCACTTTTTAAAAATTAAATGATTTTATTGAAGATGGAAGCTTTGTAAGATTTCTGTGAATGGAAAACCAATATCATGTCATAAAAATAAAATATAATGAAGACTTCCTTAAACATTAAGCTTTAGCTAGTATTCTCTGAGAGGTGCTCTATGCCTCCAGGCCTGTTCTGTCTTTGTTCAAATAAAGAGGGAGGTGGAGAAGGAAGTGTTAGTTAGGCTATTCCGTGGTCAGACTGAGCTGTTTTTGTATGTAATGAGGTCAAAATGGAATTGCTAATTCCCAATTCAAACTGCAGCTGGGCCAGTGTGAGGGCTCAGTGGATTGAGACACTCAACCTGCCCTTGAGTTTTATTCCCAGGATTTACATGGTGGCAGGGAGAACAGACCCAGTAAGGTGTCCTGTGACCTCCGCGGGCACGCACGCACTTGTGTGTGTTCACATACACACACGCACACACACACACACACACATGCACATACACACACTGAATAAATATAATAAAACACTCAAACTACTATATGCATACATACATACATGCATGCATGCATACATAGTTTTAAAGGTATCCCAGCCAGACTTCTATTTTGTGGTCCATCAGAGGTTGGAACCCAGAGTCTAGTTTCATGCTAGGCAAGTGCCACTGAGACCTGCTACAACCCAAGGTTCCTGTATCAGTTACTTTTCCCTTATGCCTGGCAACAACTGTGGAGGTTTGAAAGGTGTGGTCTCCATTGACTCATGTCAGAATGCTTACACATAGGGAGTGGCACATTAGGTGGCCTTTGGATGGTGTGGCCTGTGAGTAGGTGTGGCCTTGTTGGAGTGGGTGTGGCCTTGTTGGAGTGGGTGTGGCCTTGTTGGAGTGGTGGCCTAGTTGGAAGTGTGTCACTGGAGTGGGCTTTGAGGTCTCCTATGCTCAAGCCAGGCCCATTGTGTCAGCCTCTTCCTGCTGCCTGTGGATCCAGATGTAGAAGGCTCAGCTCCTCCAGCACCATGTCTGCCTGCATGCCGCTGTGCTTCCCACCATGATGATAATGGACTAAAGCTCTAAACTGTAAGGCAGCCCCCAATCAAATGTTTTTCTTTATAAGAGTCGTCCTGGTCATGGTAACTTCACAGCAATAGAAACCCTAACTAAGACAATGGCTAAGAAGAGAAGAGCTTTATCTGGGCTCAGACTTAAAGACGAAACATAACCTATCATTGCAGAGAAGGCATAGCTGCAAGAGGTGGAGGTACCTGGCCTCATTGTGCCTACACCAAGAAACAGAGAGGAAATGAGCCAGAAGGCCACAAGGCCACCCTCAGAGACACTTCCTCCAGCAAGACTCCATCTCATAGTGGTGCCACAGCCTTCCAAACATGTGACTATGGGACACCTCACAACCAAACCACACCAACCCCTTCCTAGCTTGGCAGCTGCTCTCACTGAGTTCTTAGTTACTCGTGATCTGCCACCAGCCACATGGCAATGCCTGGAAGCTTGCTAAGCAGACTCCAGGGCTCAGCCAGGAGTGCGATCAGCCATCTCTGCAAGTGATCTTGATGCAGTCTCCAATGTGAGAAGCAGTCTCCTAGGCCAGATCAGCCTCCTACAAGATAGTCTCCATTCTGTCCCTAATCTCCACAACCGTATCCCCCTTCACACAACTGTCCTCACGGTCTAACCTGCAGTACCATCCCCCTTACATGACCGTCAGCATGGTCTTTCTTTTTCCTTGCAGTGCTGGGCATTAAACTAGGCAAGCACTCCACCACTGAGACAAACCCCTGCCCAAGATGGAATTCTAAAAACTACAATCACACCTTCTTGTCTCCATGTTTAACCCTTCCACCAGCTTCCACTGGGTTCACATAAAACCCAAACTTCCGTTTCCTTCAAGGTCTGGAGTCAGGGTGAGACGTTCCCAGCACGGTCACCTCTGGGAGTCTCTCAAGAACACTCCTGCCCTGGGGTCTTTGTGTGTTCCATTCTCTCTGCCTGAAAAGCTAATCCACCTACATAAACCTATAGCATAACCTATATAAACCTATAGATTAATCAGTTCTTCATACCATTCAGTCTCTCATAAATGCCACCTCAGACAGGCATCTTCAAACACCTCTCAAAAGACTTCCCCTCTATGTGATGAAATCATCCTAGTTTATCCAATTGCCCAGTGCTCCTACAGCCCCTCCCCCCTCTACACTGTTTCCTGTATATGGGTGTTTGCCTGGATGCACAGCAAGTGTGTGCAGTGCCCTTGAAAACAGAAGAGGGCATCAGGTCTCCTGAAACTGGAGTTATATCCAATTATGAACCATGGAGTGCTGAGAATCAAACCCATGTCCTCTGGGAATAGCAGCCGGTGCTCTTAACCCTTAGCCAATCTCTCCAGCCACCCCACCCCCACCCCGTGGTGGTTTGAATATGCTTGGCTTGTGGGATGTGCTACTATTAGGAGGTGTGGCCCTGCTAGAGTAGGTATGGCCTTGTTGGAGGAACTGCATCACTGTCGGGGTGGGTTTTGAGGTCCTACACTTAAGCTCTGCCCAGGGCAGAAGAGAGAGTCTTCAAATCAAGATCTAGAACTCTCATCTCCTCCAGCCCCATGTCTGCCTGGACCCTGCCATGCTTCCCGCCATGGTGATAATGGACCAAACCTCTGAAACTGTAAGCCAGCCCCAATTACATGCTGTCCTTTATAAAAGTTGGCTTGGTCATTGTCTCTTCACAGCAATGGAAACCCCTAACTAAGATACCCCTTTTAACTTTTTAACTGATACATAAGAAGCACCATAGTTGTATGGAGTTTGGGCATCACGGAAAGCTTTGAAACCGGAAGCACTGTGGAATGTCAAAATTAAGGTAAGCAGAATCATCCTCCTATGTGGCCTTTTTTCGTGGTGAAAACTCAAAAATTGTCTCTCCCAGCATATCCAAGTTGCTATTAGTTGCAATACCTGACCGAAGCTACTTGAGGTTGAAGCTGCCTGTTCGGGTTCTAGTTTTGGAAGGATTTCAACCTATCATGGCAAGCAGGCATGACAACAGGAGTTGGGGAAGTCTGCCCAAGGCAACAAAGCACGGAGCAGCTGTTTGGGCCAGAAGGTGAGGCACAGAGGGCATGACAGGAAGGAGCCAGAGATAACTTAGCCCCAAGGACCCATCCCTACTGACTCACTTCCTCCAGTGAGGCTCAACCCCCTAAATGTTCCAGTGACAACATCTGAGGAACAAGGTTCAAACACACACACCTATGAGGATCATTTAACACTCAAAGCACAAAAGAAATACACAGTGCATTATCATTAACTACCATCAGCATCCCAGCACACAAAAGATGTTATACTAGATTTTACATTGAAGTGCCCAGCAGATGGTCCTGGCCGTTCACCCCTCAGATCCCACCACACACCACTCCACGACTCTACTTAGTTCTTCCTTGTCACATGACATACTTTGGGTCATCTTAGCTCATTCATTTGCTTAGGAGCATCTGAGGCTTGAGGAGACTTGAGGATGGCTCATTCACAACTGCATTTCTGGCACCTAGGACAGCCACCGGTCCGTAACAGGCACTTCATCCATATTATTGACAAAAATATCAAAAGTGTGATCCCCATGGCCTGCTTAGCCTCCTGCTGGCAGCTTTGATCGTTTGCGGATACTTGGCTGCAATGCACGCAGCTTTCTCCATGTTCTGAATACCTCCTTGGGCAACTGGCCAGAAATGGATTCCTTGACTACAAGAACACCAGCAGCGGGGGCCTTGCTTTGCAAGCATCAGGTCTCTTACTCCCACAGCACAAGCTCTGGCTCGCCTTGTTCTAACCTGCCAGAGATAAATTCTAGGGATTTTGGTTCTTTTAATAAAATAAAAACACTTCAATAGGTGAAAAATGTACCTGTTTGTTGCTTTGATTTGCATGTCTGTGGTTGCCACTTAGCCTGAGTTTCCCCATGTGCTGAACTAGTGGCATTCCCTCTTTTGTGATTGTGAGCTGTCTGTTCCACCCCCTTGGCTTATTATATTTTTTTCAACCTGGATTTCAGTACTTGCCTGACTGATTTGTTCAAGTTCTTTGAAAGATAAGGACGCTAGCCTCTCCCTCCGTCCATGGAAGATTGCATTCTATGCATGTTTCGATTCTTGGATGAAATTACATCCCACTTTCCTTATTCATTTTTTGATACATTCACATGCCACTTTACTTTTTTTTTTTTTCCTTTTTCGAGACAGGGTTTCTCTGTGTAGCCCTGGCTGTCCTGGAACTCACTCTGTAGACCAGGCTGGCCTCGAACTCAGAAATCTGCCTGCCTCTGCCTCCCAAGTGCTGGGATTAAAGGTGTGCACCACTCTCCCCGACCCCAGGCACCATGGACATTTCTGTGGGACATTTTCTTGGTACCGATGATGAATAAGGACCCATCCCACTGTGCACAATGCTACAGCCTTGTGGACCTAGGCTGTATACAAGAGCAGAATAAGTAAGCCACAGGGAACAAGCCAGTAAGCAGCATCCTCTATGGTCTCTACGACAACTCCTGCTCCAGGTTCCTGCCTTGGCCTCCCTCATGAATGGACTGTTAAGTTGTAAGCCAATTTAAACCCCCTTTGTGCCCCAAGTTACTTTTCATCAGTGTTTTATCACAGCAACAGTAAGCAAACTAGGACATGGACCTTCTCCACCAAAGCTTGACAAAGTCTTCCCACCTTAAGTTGTCTCTGACACGAGGTATGTCACAATATCTAGAGAAATAATTAACACAACTTAATGGTTTGAGGTGTTTTTTATTTAATTTTATTATTATTATTTTTTTTACTTTACATCCCACTCACTGCCCTCCTCCTGGCTACCACCCCCCACTGAGGTGTTTCTTATGGTTATTAACAAATGCTTCAAAGAAAGAAAGAGAGAGAGAGAGAGAGGAGAGAGAGAGAGAGAGAGAAGAGAAGAAAGAAAGAAAGAAAGAAAGAAAGAAAGAAAGAAAGAAAGAAAGAAAAAGAACTTCCCTTGGTGTTTTTCTGACCTGACCCAGAAGGTTGTTCTTCAGAGACAGGTTTCTGAGAGGGTGAACCAAGAGATGAGAAGTAACAAAGACAGGAAAGCTGGGGTCAGAAGGCCTTGCACAAGCTGTGTATCACGCCAAGCATATTTATTAAGAATTACAGCACCGTGTATATGGTTTTCAGGGGAAATGCAGCAGGACACTAGTCAAGCAGCATTACACAGACAGAACACAGGGTATCTCAAGGCGTCAGTGGCTGAGAACACTGTGACCTTGGGACAGAGAAGTCCAGACTCTTGGGAGGAAAAGCCAAGTTCCCAGGAACCAAAATGGTAACAAGACCTTACCAAGTCTGCCCCTGGGCAAGGACACAGAACTAGTGTTCCTTTTGTCTTTTCATCAGAGCCTCTGAGAAAACCGTGCATCAGCCCACCTCTCACTCAGCTTCCCATCTCTGTCATCCATTTCTCAAAGTCATTCTGACCTCCTCCACCACCAGCCACAGTGCTCACTTCAGACAGCCCCACACACACCTCTCTGTCCAGCCATCCTGGGTTCTCTCACCCCAAGACCTTAGTGCACACTGTCCCTCTACACGGAAGGCTTTTCACAACGTACACTGCTCCTTCCTTTGTTTCTTTGTAATCTTTACTCTAGTGCCATCCCACGTCATTCACAGACCATACCATCTGGAGGTAGAGGTGAGGCTCAGTGGTACAAAAATGGCCTAGGATCCATGAAACCATAGTTGAAACACAATGCTGCAAAAGAATAAATAAAATAAACTCTTGGTAGCTCCAAAGATGTTTGCACCCTAACCCCCAGAGCCTGTGTTCTCTACATGGTGAAGCAGGGCTTCAAAGGGCTAGGGGTGGGGGGTGCAGCTCAGTGGTAGGACGCCTACTAAGCACAAGGCCCTTACTTCCATATCCATCACTAAAACGTAACAAAAAAAGAGGTTGCAGCTTGTGCCAGTGTGATTAAGGATTTGCAGAGGAATGATGCTCCTTGAGTCACATGGTCCAGTTTAATCGCTAGAGTTCTTATAAGAGGCAGGAGGATCAGAGTCAGAGGTAGAGGTGCAGTAGACATACCGCTCCGAATTGTGTGAGGCTATGAGCTAAGGGGTATAGAGCTCTTTGGAAGCTAGGAAAGGCAAGAAAAAGGTCTCTCCCTTAGACCCTAAAAGGAACCCAGCCCTTCTGACCTGTCTTAGCTTCTGACTGCTAGACCTGGGCACTGACTTTGCTTTCAGCCACTGAGTTTGCACTGTGATCTGTTACAGTGTTACAGCAGCATCAGCAGATAGATGTGGTCCACATCCTCTATCTAGTGAGTTTGCACTGAGAAGTGTTACAGTGTTACAGCAGCACCAGCACATAGATGAGGTCTGCATCCCCTATCTACTGCTGAGCTTTGCTTCTCCTTGGTGTGCAGGACTCTCTAAGTTGTTACAATGGCAGACATTGCAATTTCCTCAGCTTTGCCTCCTCAGGTAGAGCAAAAGCATGGTGAGGACTTGGTCTGTTTCATTCTCTGTTCTGTCTGCAGTGCCTAAGACAGCTCCTGGTATCCATCAGAAAGGCAGTGGGTCACAGTCACGTGGATGATGGAAAGAAGGACATTGAAGGAGGCTGGGCCCTCCACCAAGTGCCAAGGCCAGGTAAGGAGTGAAAGCCTATAATTCCAGCTCCATAGAGGCAAAAGGATCAGATGTTCAAGCCTAGCCTGGGCTCCATAGCTAGACACTGGGGAGGGGGACATTGAGAGATAGACTGACTGGCAGGTGAGGTCGCTTCGAGGTCATGGCCTCTGCAAGTAGAAGAAGTTTTTGAAGAAAACACCAGACACAGGAAGAGAGTCAGGAGCTTGGGGATGGGTCCTGGCATAGGACTTGCCTAGCTTGCTCAAGGAAGAACATGAGCTTCATCCCCAGCAGAGCTGGGCAGGATGGGTATTCTAAGCAAGTCATGGTCAGCTCCATCTTCCACTCTGAACGAGGGCAGGTAGCACACCTCAGCACTCGGGGAACAGGCAAGAGAATAGAGTTATTAAGAACAGTGAGCCACATGTGGCTGAGTCTGGGGCAGGTGCCTCAGTGGAGGGGGACACAGTGGCCTAGGTCCAGGGCACCAACCACTGCCCTAGTTCTTACCTCTTGGCTCCCACTAGGAATTTTTTTTAATTAAAAAAAGGAATAGAAACTTGATGGATTGGGGAGATGGCTCCCTCAGTAAAGCACTTGTCATATAAGTGTGAAGGCCTGAATCTGGATCCCCAGAACCCACATAAAAAGGTTCAGGGAGGATCCCTGGAGATTGCTGGGCAGCTAATCTAAATTGGTAAGTTCCAGGCCAGTGACTCTGTGTTAAAATATAAGGTAAAGACCAGTTAAGGAAGACATCCAACATTTATCTCTGTCCTACACACACACACACACACACACACACACACACACACACACCAAGTCACACACACACCAGGTCACTCAGATTCCATTGTATGCTTCTAAACCAGAGCAAATCAGTTATATTATCTTCAAATTTCTGTAGCCATACATATTAGTTGCTTTTTCTGGTGTGTGTGCGCATGCGCGCGCGCCCGCGCATACATGCTCACTCACTGACCCTTCCCCCATAAGACCCACAGAAGGTGGTAAGGCCCCCCTCCCACATCCTCTTCAGATGCCAGCCGGTTGTGGGAGACCTGGTGAGTCACTCTCCATGGGAACAAAATTTAAGTAACACCAAAAGCTCAGCTTCGAGACAGTAATGAGAGAGTGCTGAGTGTTGTGTCTGCATTGAGCTCCACCCCCAAATCTCAGAGACCATCGAAGAAGAGGGGACAAAAAGAATAGGAGAGCCAGGAGACGGAAGGACTACTGTGAGATTCTGTCTGCTGGGCATGGTACAGCTGCTGCACTAATGAACGCACTGTACCTGTGGCCACCTGCACAGGATCTGCACAAGACTAAGCCATCAGAGCAGTATCCCCGCACTGACTGGGCTCAGCAGGTTTCAAACCAAAAGTCAGGTGTGGTGGCACACACCGTTAATCCCAGCACTCAGAGACAGAAGCAGGCAGATCTCTGTTATTTCAAGGCCAGCCTGGTCTACATATCAAGTTCCACTCCTTAGTGAGACTCTACCAAAAGAATTTTTTTTAAGCTGTATTGTGAAGGGATGGTCTGGTAAAGAGAGAACAGGGTGTATATGATCCTGATACATTGCATACATATATGAAATTGCCAAAGAATAAATAAAAGTGATTTTTTTACAAAAATACAAATAATATCATTGACATAATAATGCTAAGAATCAAATTTAAAACAGTATATAATTCATAATTAATACAGAAAGACCTGGACAAACAAAATACTGAAGTACAAATACAAAATGGGGCTGGAAGTGTAATTCAGCAGTAGGTGCTTGGCAGCATTCAACCCTGAGTTCCAGTCCTGGATGGAAAGATTGGAGGAGGGGTGTAAATAAGAATAGAGACATGTGACTGAGTTTTCCTCATCCCCACACCCATGGCATTTGCATACAGAGTCAAAGACTTTACAAATACAATCATATCAAGTCTTTATAGGAAGGTTGTAAAATCATTGATGAGAATAGGGGACTAAGAGTGAGAAGTCTTTGCCCAGGGCTCCTAGGTGTCAGCGCCAAGACTTGAACTGAGGTATCAGATTTACAGCCACATTCCTAACCACACTGTGTCTGTATGTGACTCGTTTCTACCCACAGATGTATTAAGTCACTCACTCTGAGCAACGCTTTAGTGACTGTAAAACCCTGTCCTCTCATTCACACACTTGGGGGCCCTGAATGTGCACCAGGCCCAGGGCTGGGCTCTTCAGGCAGGGGAAAATGATACAGTGAGAGCCGTGTCTCCCAAACCACGGTGTCTCCCATCACCATGCAGAACCGTGAGCTCAAGGCACTGAGACAGACCTGGCAATCCAAGTTCCCCCTGAGGCTGGAGGTGTGTGTAACTAACCTAAATTTAGCTTGAAGGTCACCTGTAATGCAGAGGAATTTCCCTGCCTCCCCAGCCCGTGACAGTTGATGTACCTTGGAGAGATGAGTAAGAGACTGTCAGCTAAAAAAGACAAGCCAGCTTTGTCCCCAGGTGAGACACAGAGAAACTGACTTGAAGTGATGCTCACCAAAGGCTCGAAGTATCCCTTGTGTTCACTGCCTGCTCCTCCCAGGCAGCATAAAATGTCCCTCAGACTGAGTGGACAGCTATGACCTCTGCTTCCTATTCCGTGCCTGCACACTGAACCACTCTGTCTACACATCTCATTCTCTTTACTAACAGAATAGCCATGTTAGGCAGTTTCCTGTCACTGTGACAAACACCAGAGGAGGACAATTTGACAAGAGGAAGAATTAATTTTGGCTCACAGTTCAAAGTTCTCAGCCCGGCTGGCGCCATTGCTCAGGGCTGAGATGAGGCAGAACATTTACTGATGTGGGCATGTGGCAGAGGACATGGCTCACCTCGTGGCAGAAGGAACACTGACCACAAGGGCCCTGTGCCAAAGGGCATCCTCCAGCTTCTTTCATTCGATGCAGGCTCCCAACCTATAGGGTGTGAGTGCCCTCATTCAGGGTAGTGCTCCCACTTCCCTTAGCTAACCCTCTCTAGAAACCTCTTCACAAACACATCCACAGATGCATCACCTATGTGATTCTAATCCGACAAGTTGACAATCAAAATTAGACATCAGGGCCAGCAGGAGGGCTCAGCACGTAAAGGCGAATGCCACCTAGCATGGTATGAGTTCAATTCCCAGAATTCACAAGGTGGAGAGACTCCTGCTGTCCTCGGATCTCTACACATGCTCTGCCATGCACACACCTACACACACATACACACACACACACACACACACACACAAAACAGCATGTTTTTAAAATATCACTAGCTGGGTATGGCGGCTCATGCCTATAATCCCAGCATGTTGGGGAAGGCTATGATGACAACCTGGGCTATAGTCATAGTGAATTCCAGACAAGCCTGAGCTGTTCAGTAAGGCCCTAACTCAAAAACTAAAAAGACTAACTGTCACAGCAACTCCCAGTAACAGAATGGCCTCTTGAGGGTTGCGTCTATTGAGAAATTCAAGTACAGAGACATAATCTACAGACAGGGATGCTCCTTGGTCCCAGGTGAGACTGTGTTTGGTGCCATCGGTGCCCACCCCCAGGGTCTCCGTGTTCACCTGCAGGAAGCTCAGCAGACACATCACTTTAGAAAGTTCCCCCAGGTCACCTCACAGCAGCTGCAGCTGAGGACCACACAGACAAGGCTATTGGGGACCTCCCGAAGGGGCTCCCACAGAGGGCTGGGGCTGGCAGTGACCAGGAGACAGAGGCATCACTGTGTAGGTGTCTGCTTGAAAACTATTCATTCATAACATTTCCTGTCTTGTGCACTCTCTACATGAATGCTATATCCCATAGTCTGTACATTTATGATGAACAATCCAAAGCATGTATTAAGTTTTAAAAATCAAGGGTGGGGAGGTGGGGAGGTGGGCAAGGAGCTGCTGCACAGGCATGAGGGCCTGAGTTCGGATCCCCATATCCATGTAAACATCAGGGGAACGACAACATACACCTGTCGTGTGGGCCTGTGGAGGCAGAGGCAGGAGATCTCCAGAGAAGGATAGCCTAGAAGCTCTCTGGCCAGCCCATCTAGCCAACTGGCCAACAAGTTTCAGTGAGAGATTCTATGTCAAAACCTAACACAGAGAGTGATAAAGACACAAAATGCCAACCTCTGGCCTCTACACATATGCTCAGGTACACACAAACATACAGACACCCATGCCATGGGCATATGCATACATCATGGGCATAGATACACACACATACTGCCATAGGCATCGCGCACACACAATCAGTATCACACATCTTCATAATTTGTACTCTCCAAATCCTCGACCTGTCTTGCCCTGTCTGCACCTGGGGCTCTACCCTGACCAGTATTTTGAAACAAATGCCCAGTGTGGGATCATCTCACCTGGATTAGCAGGTGTAACTCTAAAAGATGGGGTTCGTTTAAAATGAAAAGCATCCCACCTCCTGAAACTCAACCCACTCCTTTACGCTAACACATACCCTATGAACATCCGCATTTCCATTGCCTCCTAAAAAGACTACTTTTCAGAATTTAAATAAAGTCTGCACACTGGCATCCTCCCTCCTGCTTTGTCTCTGAGCACTTCCCACAGGATCCTGTGCACTTGACTTTCCCAGAGATCTTGTTAAAATGCAGGTCTACAGAGGGACCTGGGGTTCTCCACGCTGCTGCTGCTGAGTGCCCATGCACATTAAGTACCAAAGCCACCACCCTGGGCTTGTTGGAAATGTGACTCAGAGCCAAGCACTGTGGGGAAGGAAGGGCCATCACCCTTCCCAAAAAGTGGTATTCAGGGCTCAAAGATGCAGAGTGCCCACTGCTCTTGCAGAGAACCTGAGTTCAATTCCCAGCACCCATGTTGAGCAGCCCATAACCCCCTGTAAGTCCAGCTCCATGGATATGATTACTTCTGGTCTCCTTGGGCACCTGTACTCATGTGCACACACCACAGAAAACACACACAGACACACACACCGCCACCACTACATACCTCACACACACCATACACACGTATCACTACATACCATACTCACACATAAACACACAAACACACACACCACACACAAAGACACACCACCACAGACATATACCACACACACATACACTCATACCACATACCCACAGAAACACCCCCCACACACACACACAACATATTACTACACACCACACACAGAGACACACCACCACACACACATACACACAAACACCCACACAAACCATACATACACACAAACACCATACACACACACCACACACACACACACACAACACACAAATTAAAAGTAAAATGAATCTTAAAAGGAGAAGGAACCACAGCTGCTATGGGTGATGTGTAGGCAACATAGAATTCTCTGAAATAAATGCCCATGCAACAGTGCATCCTGGGGAAGTCTGGCTATGCCCAAGCCTAAGGCCACTTCATCAGGATCTCAGAACCATTGGGGACGTAGTGATTGATGCAGTCTCTGACAGGCAAAACAAGCTCAGAGAGAGGAAGGCCATTACCTTTGCTCAGTTGCAGGTTTAATTAAGGAGCCAGAGCCGCCAGACTCCAAACGCCCTCCACTGATCTGCAAGATCTATAGATTGCTCTGCTCTCTCTGCAAGGCAGAGCAGAGCAAAGGCCCTATCTCTCTTTAATCAGAAACACCTCCCTCAGACCTTGCTATCACTGGGGTGTGGTTTCCAGATCCAACCCTCAGCCAGCACCAGAGGCAATGGACAGTGTCAGCTAGCCACACTAGCAGGGGAACTCCATCCCAGAGAGATACACTTTTAGGAATGTGGTCACCACCCTCATCACCAAAAGGAACCCAGGCCATGTGCCAAACGCTCTGAATGTATCTCGAATGCTGCATATTCACATAATTCCTTCATTTCTACCGACTATTTCATCTATGAGCTGCCTACATCAGACATTTGTTTTCTCTTTTTCAAATTATATTTCAAATTTTTTAAATTATATTTTATTTATTAATTGGGGGGAGGGTACATGCCACAGTGAACCTGGGGAGATCAGAGGACAACTTGGTGGGAGCCAGTTCTCTCCTTTCACCATGTGGGTCTTAGGGATCAACAGACCTTTGTGGCAGGAGCCTTTATCTCCTGAGCCATCTTACTACCCCATTTGCTCTCCTTTATGCCACCTGATTTTCCACAGGCTCTTCGGTTATCTGAAAACCTACAGCAAGCTGCCTCCCTGTTCTATGTGTTTTCCCCTAGACCCTTAAGTCCATAAGGGCTGAGATTCTGCCCTTCTTTCTCACTGTGTGAAATCAATGTCTCTGACACCTAACGACCCCAAACACACAGAAAGTTCTCATCAAATGCATGTCTTTGATATATCCTTTCCCAGCATCCTGAAAATCTCACTCTTCTTACACCCATTTCACAGATGAGGAAACTAAGGTTCAGAGGAATAAAGGCATTTTACTAAAATCTATGACACAGAAAGCTGGCAAACATAGATAGGAGCCCAAATCTGTGCAACTCCAGCAAGGGCTCTGTTTTAGCAACTGTCTTAGTTACTGTTCTATTGCTGTGAGGAGACAGCATGACAAGGCAACTCTTATAAAGGACAACATTTAATTGGGCTGGCTTACATTCAGAGGTTTTAGTCCCTTATCATCGTGGTGGGAGCATGGTGGCATGCAGGCAGACATGGTGCTGGAGAGGGAGCTGAGAATTCTACATTCTAATTGGCAGGCAGCAGGAAGAGAATGAAACACTTGTTCCAACAATGGCCCACTCCTGATAGCACCACTCCCTATGGGCCAAGCATTAAAACACATGAGTTTATGGAGGCCATTCTTATTCAAACCACCATATTCCACTCTCTGGCTCCCATAGGCTTGTAGCCATAACATAATGCAGAAATGCGTTCAGTCCAACTTCAAAAGTCCCCATAGTCTCAACCCTGTTTGAGAATCCAAAGTTCAAAGTCTCTTTTGAGATTCATGCAATCTCTTAACTGTAATCCTCTAAAAAGTCAAAATGAAAAAGCAGATCAAATTCTCTCACTATTCAATGGCACAGGATATACATTACCATTCCAAAACATAGGGAAATGAGAAAATACTGGACTAAATCAAACTGAAGACCAGCTGGCACACTCCAAACTCTGCATCTCCATGTCTGATGTCAAAATGCTCTTCAGATTTCCAACTCCTTTCAGCTTTGTTGACTGTAATTCACTTCTTTCTCCTGGGCTGGTTCCACTCCCTGTTAGCAGCTCTCCTCGGCAGGTATCCCACAGCTCTGGCATCTCTAACATCTTGGGGTCTCCAAGGTAACCTAGACTTCACCTTCACAGCTTCACACAAGGGCCTTTTTAGGCCTCCATTCAGGGACACTCCTGACACGTGCCTGGTCTCAGAGACGTTTCTTAGTCAATGAAGGAGATTCCATAACCCCTTTCTTCTATACTTCAACTCTAAAGCCATGAGGCTGAGACATGGCCTGCTTGTTCAATTACATCTTCACCAGATTTCTGGTTTTGATGGTTTCCTTTATTAGCTAAGCTTGGCTGTCCTGGAACTTGCTCTATAGACCAGGCTAGTCACAAACTCAGAGATCCACCAGCCTCGGCCTTCTGAGTGATGGGATTAAAGCATTACCACACCTGGTCCTAAACTGGTCTTTAATTCCTTTTAACAAGTTGGAATCGTAGCTGGGTGGGATCTTGCTCTGAGATCACTGCTCCCTTTATTCCATTTAACATCAGGATTTTCTTTAATCTGTTTATCTCCTTGAAAACAGGATTTAGCTCCATTCCACTTCCTAGTGCCCCTTTTCTAATTACTTTCCTGCCATTGCTCTTCATAGACTTTTGTTTTTTTTTTTTTTTTGATTTAACAGTTTCTCTTAGTCCTTTGACTCCGAGACATGCTGACTCGCTCCTTTTCATTCGGTAGATCTTCATGTGAGTGAACACTAACAACCACTTGACAATACTAGGCTGTTTTGCTATTTCCTCTGATAATCTAACTAATCCAAAACTCTTCAATTTAGCCTCAGGCAGACTCTTTTGGACAAGGACAGAAAGCAGCCACATTCTTCACCAAAATATTACAAGAACAGTCTCTAAGCCACATATTAAAATTCTTCTTCTCTGAAACCTCTTGAGCCAGGCCTCCACAGTTCAAATCACCCTCAGCATCACTGTCTTCTGTGTTTTTTTTTTTCTTTTTTTTTTTTTTTTTTTTTTGGTTTTTCGAGACAGGGTTTCTATGTGTAGCCCTGGCTGTCCTGGAACTCACTCTGTAGACCAGGCTGGTCTCGAACTCAGAAATCCGCCTGCCTCTGCCTCCCAAGTGCTGGGATTAAAGGCGTGCGCCACCACCGCCTGGCATCTTCTGTGTTCTTAATAGGATGGCCCATTAATGCCCACTTAGGGCATTTAGCTGCTTTTCTAATCCAAAGTCCCAAAGTCCACATTCTGGCAACAAGAAACATGGTCAGACTTATCACAGCAACATCTCACTCTTGGTACTAATTTCTGTCTTAGTTAAGGTTTCTATTGCTGTGAAGAGATACCATGGCCACTGCAACATTGAATTGGGGCTGACTTACAGTTTCAGAGATTTAGTCCATTATCATCATGGCAGGAAACATGGTGGCATGCAGGCAGACCTTGCACTGGAAAGGTAGCTGATGGCAGGCTTCAGGAAGAGAATAAAACACACTTCCTCCAACAAGGCCACACCTCCCAATAGTGCTACTCCCTACAGGCCAAGCATATTCAAACATATGATTCTATGGATGCTATTCCTATTTAAACCCATACACACTCCATAAGCCTGTGACCTAGTGAACTTACATGAGAAATTATACCCCAATTTTATCTATCTATCTATCTATCTATCTATCTATCTATCTATCTATCATCTATTCATTTGGTAATGCTGAGGATGTGACACAGAACCTCATCAGGCATGCTAGGTAAACATTCTAACATTGAGTCATAGCCCCAGCACATGCGAGCGCACACACACACACACACATACACACACATGCATGTGAGCACATGTATCCACACAAAATATTATGTCTTAAGGTTAATGACACAACGCATTTCTTTCTGACATAGGGATGACAACAAGCTGCAGTAGCTTCCTCAGAACATGTAACTTTGTCATCAACAGCAGTCACAGACACTATCATGTCTCTACTACAGAGACTTTGAAATATCATTTAGACTCATCTGTGCCTTGAAACTACAACCATAGTGCTCCCCACCTGCACCTTCACATCTTATGCTGCCTGTTGATAAGGAGGAAAGGGTATCACTTCATCATGGTTGACTCTGCAATGTTTACTTGTTTGAAAGGATCTCACATACCCTGGTCTGACTGCATGGTTTGGTTGGTTGGTTGGTTGGTTGGTTGGTTGGTTGGTTGGTTGACTGAAACAGGGTCTCACACAGTCCAGGCTGACTTTAAACTCACTGTGCCCTTTTTGTGTTTCCTGCCTCCCCTTCTGGAGTGCTGGGATTGCAGGCATGGGCTACCACATCTGGCTATGCAGTAATGGGGACCAAAAGCAAGGTTTTATACATGCTAGCCAAGTACTCTATCAACCAAGCTACAATCCCAACCCCTAAGCAATCCTTTTTGGGAGATGGGGAAGGACTTTGTGAGACAGGTATCTGGCTTTGCAATATTTGAATGGATAACTCTATTTCCATATCACTGGCTGTCTTTGTGATTCTGTGAAGTTCATATTCAAAGCCTCTCTACATGTGGCAAATGGGGCTACTGGGCAGAAAGGTACCTGAACTCTAGAAGCTCCTGGTTAGGCTCAGTTGGCTGCCAGTATCTGGCAACCCACACTGAAAGTAGGCACTCAAGGCAAACCTGGGTGGGATTCCAGCTTCTCTCCATTGCAGTTGTAGGGAGCCCACCCAGGAGACATGACCTGCTAGTACATACAGAGAGGTAGAGTCTAGGATGAACTGGAAGCCAGGCTGTCCCACTGGCTGTGCCCCTGGGCATGTTTTCAGCTGTGCCACACTGTCACACAAAGACACAAGGCGTTTCATGCACATCTTGTGGGCTGTGGCTCAGTGACAAGGCACTGGAGATAACTTGTGCTTTGGATGACAGCTCTGGCTCAGCAGTCTCATTCACACAGAACAGTCATTCCCTTCCACACTGCCAGAAAGGGTTCAAATCATGTCAGAACAGGTGAAAACAAAAAAAAAAACCAAACAAGCAAAAGTTGTTTATCGCTTTGGTCCAGTAACCCTGCCTCCAACATACCCAGTATACATCCCTGGATAAAGGACTCAATCCCAAAAGCACACTCAAGTCACCTGGGGACTTCTGAAACTACTGAGCACTGTTGTGAAGAAATGCAGATGATCGTAAAAGCTTCCAGAAGATTCTATCTGCAGCCAAGTTAAGAACAGCTAGCCTAGGGAAACATTCTACATAGTAAGAGGACATCTAAAGCCACATGCTCCCAGAAGTGCTGTGAAGAATTGCACACCACAGGCACAATGTAGGTACCCATCAATTACAGATATGGCTGGAAAGCAAAAGGCAAGAGTTAGCATGAAGACCAGTCTCAGAAGCATGCTGATGAATGAAGAAGATAAGTTATCAATTCCATTCCCAGCATGTCACATTTCAGGGTTTAGAATGATACCAACCATGTATACAGACATATAAGGAAGCTCTTAAATTTCCTAAGGATACTCCAAACAGATGTGGTGGTACAGGCTTTTAATACCAGTACTTGGTAGGTAAAGGCAGGATAAACACAAGTTTTAGGCCATCCTAGATAGTAAGTTCTAGACTAGGCTGAGGTACAAAGTGAGACACTGTCTCAAATAAACACTCAACAAAGATGGCAGATGTCCCATTCATCTTAGCATTGAAGATCAGGAATTGGATTTACAGCTAAAGCACTTCCACTTTGCTTTTTCATTAATTTTTGGTTTTATATTGTTGTTTGATTGGGATTTTTATTTTGCTGTTATTACTGATTTTTGTTTTGAGATGACGGTCTCATGTACTCTGGGATATCCTAAAACTTGCCATACAGCCAAGGATGATCTTGAATTTCTGTTCCCTCTGCCTCCATCTCTCAAGTTCTAGGACTACAGGTGTGGTGTGGTGTGTGCTGCTCTGTACAGTTTTAGGCAGTGTGCATGCTGGGAAAGCACTCTACAAACCAAGCTACCTCCCAGCTCTGTTTGGCTTTTTTTTTTTTTTTTTTTAAGAAAAATGATGATCC
The DNA here is from genome assembly GCA_021653895.1 of Mastomys natalensis. Taxonomy (NCBI): domain Eukaryota; kingdom Metazoa; phylum Chordata; class Mammalia; order Rodentia; family Muridae; genus Mastomys; species Mastomys natalensis. Next base: position 186,926 of record JAJTUV010000200.1, on the reverse strand, counting down.
TAAAAACTAATATATTATGAAATATTCCAGTGTTAACATAGGCACTGGGGTGGGCACCTATAGTCTGAGGTACTCAAAAGCCCAAGACAGGAGAATTGCTTGAACTCAGGAATTAGACACCAGCCTGAGCAACATACAGAAGCTCTGTCTCCAAAATTAAAAAGAAAGAAAATAATGACTCTATACTCATGGTGGGCTTAGGGGAACTGAACCGGAATGAATTTGCATAAGCTATAATCCAGAAGGGGAGAGAAAACAAGCCTACCAGACACAGTGTCCTCAGTTTTGTAGCAGGGGAAGACCTAGGGAAGACCGCTGAAGCAGAAGCGCCTGACTGTGCTGGTCAGTGACTGCTGCGTACATAACAAGTCTTCCCAACCTTGGTTTTGTTTTGGAGTATCTGGTCAGAAATTCAGATAAGCTGTAGAGGGCACGACCATGGAGTCAGATAGAGGGCATGACAGGATTATTTCCAAGAGTTTGGGCTTCAGCTGTGAAGGCAAAACAGTCGGGGGAGACGGAGCCTTCTCAGTTCACAGCATGTCTTCTAGGGCACTATGAATAGAAGCTGCAGCAAAGCTATACTCATATTCAAGTGGGCAGAACATAGGTCCTGCCTTTCAGTGGGAAATGTGTCAGTCACCTTGTGAGAAGAAGGTGTGGGATGGGAATTGTTGTGATTGCCACTTTAGAAACACTGGATGGTTTATCAGTCCCTTATGGGCAAAAGTGATGCTTTCCGGGAGAAGCTCAGTTTAAGGCAGGACTTAGAGGAAGACTAAGAGTTAGGCTGGAAAGAGGCAAGAAAGATCATTCTATGCAGTACTTGATCATTCTGCACACTCTGGGGTGAGAACTGAGGGCATGGGCTACAAAGCACAGAAGAAGTTGAGTGTGTAGCATGCCTGGGACAGATAGGGACAACGGGGGAGATGGGAGTGATGGGGCAGATGGAGCACATGGATGAGGTGGAGGAGACAGAGGAGGTGGAGGAGGTGGAGGAGACAGAGAAGATGGAGGAGACAGAGAAGACGGAAGAAATGAAGGAGGTGGAGAAAAGAGGGAAGAGATGGAGCTGAGAAGCTAACAGGAACCAGAGGATGGCGGGCTCTCTTAGGCATGTTGGGCTTTCTGTCTTGGTCCTCAAGGCAACAAAACCCTCAAGTCACTGAGGTATATTGAGTGGGGAACACGTGCACCTTCTTTGATGGAGAATCAAGGAGGAAGCAGAGAAGACAGCTATGGGGTTTTGGTGGTCATCAAGTGACAGTTGAAAATGGAAGGGTAGGTGGAGAGAGGACAGAGCTGAGACACTTCAGAGTCAAAGCAGGCGCAGCACTTGGGTACAGGGTCAAGGCGAGGGGTAGGGAACCTGGGACACATACTTTATTTAGCTGCTTTTTTCTTTTAGACTTATTTTTTTTATGCATGTGTATCTTGTGTGTCTGTGCACATATGTGCTCCTGTGTGCCGAAAGAAACCAGAACAAAGTGTTGAATTCCCTCGATTTGGAGTTACAGGCAATAACAAACTACCCAGTATAGTTTGGATTCCAGGAACTAAACTTCCATCGGCGCTCTTAACCAATGAGCCATCTCTCCATCCCCCACTCCTTCCTTCCCTCCCTGCTTCCTCTGCCCTTTAGATAGAGTCTCACTACATAGAGCAGGCTGGCCTCACCTCATAGCTCCATCTCCAGGTACTAAGATTAAAGGAATGTGCAACCACACCCTCCCACATTTAAGCACTTCTAATACTCAGATCCAAGTAGACCCTGCTGGCCTCTGCCCAGGCTTGCGTCCTTTCAGACTTTTCCTCATCTTGAAGCTTCGGGATCCATGGAATTCTGGATGTGGCTTTCAGTAGGGCACGATGTCATACTCCTGTAATCCCAGAACTTTGGAAGAGGAGCCAGAGGGCGGATCAGGAGTTCAAGGTCATCTTCAGGTACACAATGAATTCAAAGTCATCCTAAGCTACATAAGACCCTGTCTTAAGAGAAGAGGAGGGTGAGGACAGAAGGGGAAGAGGAGAGGGAGGGGAAGAAGAGCTGCTGGGGAAGAAGGCAGAGATGTTGGTGGCACTTTCCTGCTCACCCTGAAATTCAACATATCTCAAACTGAGGACGTCAAAACAACACCCCCCCCCTCTGCCCTCCACATCCAGACCACCTACAGCTTAAAACTCACTCTCCAGTTATGGCCTCAGTGACAATGACAGGGAAAGTATACAGCTATAGGATGCAGACCCAGATAAGAAGTGCCCTGACTGGGTCCTCTGCATAACTCAGCCTTAACACTTTAACATCCCCCTTCCATGAAGCCACCTCCTTTTCCTCACATATACTTCTTTCTTCCCACTGAATAAATTGTGAGCTGCTTATTTACAGGGACCGAGCTATTTTCATTAGTGAGTGAGGAAGAAAGGCTGATCACCCATTGATGGTGAGTCACACTTGATTTCCGCAGTACAAAGTTGGCTTGGGATTCCAGGCCCCAGCCTGCTAGGTAGGGCTCCCGTATTCTTCTCAGAGCCAAATGGCCACAGCCAAATTTTAATTATCAGTCATGTTGAAACTGCAGCCCATGGCTCCAAGACTTGAACCTTTATCCTTCATTTAAGAAAACAGAAAGTACAATGAATCATTAGAATCTCCGCCAGTGTGTACCTAAAAATCCCAGCACTCAGGAGGCTAGCACTGAAGGATTGTGAGTTTAAGGCCAGCCTGGGCTACAAAGATAAACTCTATCTCAAAAGGAGGACAGGGACAGGAGTTGTGACAGAAACTTTTAATCCCTAGCCACTTCCTGTGGTCCTCAGATTCACATTCCTTCACACACACAACACACACACACACACACACACACACACACACTGTTCCTTTACAAAGTTAGTTGAATGCTTCTAACTAACCTCTGCATAACTCAGCAGAGACATTTCTGCAATGGACAGATCTGGGCCAGTATCTCTGAGCAGGGGTGGTCTCTGTGACCTCCTTCTTCCAAAGAACACTGGAGCCCAGCACCAGCTCACTGCCCCACTATGCACCCCCCTGTCACCTCCCTTCTTTTCCAACAGGTGTGTGGGGCGTTGGGAGCCCAGGCAGTGGATCAGATACATCTGGTTAAGTCTCAGCTATGACCCAGTTCATTGTGTGTCTCTTGCCAACCTCCACTCCTCACTGAGCTGTCCGTCTTCCTCTATCATGAAAGCCCATTCATTGTCAAGTCAAATAACACATTCCCAAACTATCTCAATTTTACATGGCAGATGAAAGGGTTAGGTCCCAGGCCCCTCTGCCTTTTAAAGGGGATCACTAACAGCTCCTTCCAAAGGGTTCTAGACAGATTCCTTCAGAAGGAGAGATATGAGGGCACTATCATTCAAATGCAGTATCCTCCCGGGGCCCACCTCAGAAGGCATCAAAGAGAAAGGGGTGGTCAGCTCTGCAAGGTAGCCCAATCTATAATCTCAGCACTCAGGAGTCAAGGCAAGAGGTCAGCCTGTGCTACATAGGTAAATCCTGTCAGAAAGAAGGAAAAAAGTGATTATGGGGTTTTGGCGTGGGAATGGCAAGACACACCATTTCTCTGAGTTCTTGGCCCTGCAGGGCCTAGGAGTTCACCAAGCAATGGGAGAAAGCATCTGCAAAAGGGGATGACCAGGTCCTGGACTGCTGTGAGCCAGGCCAACCCAGGCCTTCTCGGAGTCCCTGATGAAAAGACAAAGAGAACAGTAGTTCTGTGTCCTTACCAAGGGGCAGACTTTGCATGGTAGGTCTGGATCTAGGGCCAGGATCTCAAAAGAGTTACCGTTTTGAATCCTGGGAACTCAGCTTTCACATACCCCACCTCCACCCCCAAATGGATGAGTGGGTGGGTGGCAGGTAACTGGGTATATAGAGAGGGAATGGATGGGTGGATGAATAGATGTGTGGTGGATAGGACGGGACGGGGTGAATATATATGAGTAAATAGGGGTCAGTCGCAAGGCCACTGTGCGCTCAGTCTCTCATGCCTCCGAGCTATCCTGTGTTCCTTCTGTGGATCACTGCTTGGCGAGCCTCCCGCTGACTCGTCCCATTGTGTGATAGCTTTCCACTAACTCTGTCACATTTGCTATTTTCCCTGCAAATAGTAAGATGCTGTAACTCTTACTGAACTTGCTGGGCATGAGACATAGATTGTGAGAGACTTTCCTCCCAACCTCAGCTTTCCTGTCTTCTCTTTGATCTTTTTATCTCCTGGGCTCGCTTAGGACCCTGTCACTGAAGAACAAGCTGCTGGCCCAGGTCACTGGAGGTCAGAGGGCCCTGCCTTCCATACAGATGGAACACCTCCTCATCATGCAGGTGAATCCTTAAACCTGTACCCTGTTCTTGACTACCTAACCATGGCTAACTGGACACCACAGGGTGGGCTAGCTGGCAGCTGGACTACCAACTTTGCAACTTTCAGTCCTCCACTTGCATAGCAGGAGAAACCCATCCATAACTGAGTGGATGAGCTCTTGGGGAAGGAGAAGGAAGTTAGGCTGGTAAGCAATGAGAACCCAGGTCTGGAATGTTCCTATGTCCCTCTTCAGAACCTTCAGAGAGCTGGTCAAGCTCATACAGGCCCAGGTTGTTTCCTGGTTGTTATTGCTATTAAAATATTAATTTACTTACCCTGCTACCACAATTTTTTTAATTTAAAAAACTAAAGCTTTTGATGTGCTGTAGGTCACAGTATCCCTCTAAGGAAGCAAAGCCCCAGAGCTAGGAAAGCTAGGAGTTAGCAGAAATCATAGTTGTCTTGGTTCTCCCCTAGGAATGGGAGTGGGGGTGGGCAGGAAGAAGCATTTGGGGAAACTTTATTGAGATCACAAGGGGCAATAATGCCTCCAGACGATTATCTGGTTTATATTAAAAAGTGCAGCAGAAGAGAAAGTAATATTAAAACTGGGAGGCAAAGAGTGAACAGCACAGACAGACCTAACAGTCATTAGCACTGAGCCAGAGATGAAAAGCAGCCCTAATTCCCAGACATACCTGCAATCCCAGCGCTCAGAGACTGTAAGTGTGAGAGTGGCAAGTTCCAGGCCAGTCTTGCCAACAGGGTGAGGCCTTGTCTCAAAAACACAAATGAACCAAAGAGAACTGTACATTCAATAAAAGCAGTATTAGAGCTGGACATGATGGTACACACCAGTAATGCCACACTTGGTAGTCTGAAGGAGAATTGCAAATTCAAGAACAGTCTATACCATATAGCAAGATGCTCCAAAGGAAGGAAGGAAATGAGGGAAGGAGATGAGCTATGCTATGTCTGGTATGACATGTATTAGCATGTGCTGTGCTGTGCTATGTGTGCACACTCAGAAACATTGCTAGATGAATGTAGGAGTGGATGGGTGGAAGGTAAATAGGTATATAGATGAGAGAGATATATATGGGTGGTTAGATGGGGAATGAACTAGGTGGATAGATGGATGGTGAATGGTAGGTAGGTGGATGGGTGAATGGGTTGTTGGGCACAACCTATCCTCCAGTCCTCAGACCTTTTAGTGGTAGTTTGAATGAGAATGGACCCCAGAGGGTCATATATTTGAATGTTTAATGTTTGATCCCCAGTTGGTGGAATTGTTTGGTAAAGATTAGTAGGTGTGGCCTTGTTGAAGGAGGTGTGTCACTAGGGTCTGACTTGGGGTTTTCAAAAGCTCAGTTTGTGTTCGTTTCTTTTCTCTCTCTCCCTCCCTCCCTCCCTCCCTCCCTCCCTCCCTCCCCTCCCTCCCTCTCTCCCTCTCTCCCTCCCTCCCTCCCTCTCTCTGTCTCTCTCTGTCTCTCTCTCTCACTGCTCAAGCATCATTCATGTCTGCTATCATGTTCCCTGTCATGAGTCATGGACCCACCATCTGAAACTGTAAACAAGTCATGATTAAGTTCTGTTGATCTGAGAACTTTGTCGCAGCAGTAGAAAAGCAGCTAAGACAAATCCTCTTTGGCCTGAAGGAAAACACCAATGTACACATCCTTCCTCCTTCTGAACCTTCTTCCTGCGGCCATAAATAATCTGCCTCATCTCACAAGGTTTCCAGTCCAGACAAGGGTTAATGGGAGTGAAGTGTTCCGGGACACTCACGGTCCTGTGCTGTCACCTAGTGGAAATTCTGTGAAACTGCAGAGATGCTTGACACACTCATGGGAGCCTGGAGAGAATTTAACAGGCTCATGATGGTTTTAATTTTATTTAACTTTTTATTGATTCTTCATGAATTTCATGCATGCAACCCATCTCCTTGCCCCTTTGTACCTGTCCTTCACCCTTGAAACCTCCCCACCAAAAGAAAAAAATCTGGTGTAGAAGCTGCAGTGTGTCAGTGTGTCCCACAAAACACCCTTTTGTCCACACTTCTTTGCTTGCAAATGTTCATTGCAATGAGTCATCTGTCTGGTTCAAAGCTTCTGGCTTCTGTTATACCAACAACACCGGAAACTAGGACTCCTCTTGCATATCCTGTTGTTGCTCTGTGTCATGGAGATCCTGTAGCTTTGGATCTGTAGGACTTGGCCCTTCATGCACTCCAGCAGTTCACAGATGAAGTTGATATTGGGGTGGGCCCTGGATGGTATCTGAGCTGGTCATCTGCCAGCTCTCATGAACCCACAGCACCAGGGAAAGCTCTCCAGCATTGCTCCAGCTAGCTCATCCAAAGCTGCAAATGGCAAGGGGCAGAGCCAGTCCTCCTACTCTTACGCCCTTGGGCTGGCTCTCCCACTTGTCATAGGTGGTAAAGAGTAGGGGAGGGAGCATGTCTCCCTCACCCATGCCACCATACAACAAATAAGTGGCAGAGCCAGCTCTGCCATGCTCACACCCTTGGGGCTGGCCCATCTACAACTCCCACTACCAGGGCCAGCTCTACTGTGCTTCCTAGTTGAAGTGTGGGACCTGCAGCTTGCTAGGGGTGGGTGGGTGAACTCTCCTACTCTTTCACTTTCAGGGCCAGCTCTCCCAGGGTACCTAGGCAAAGGATGGGGCCAGCTCTGCACAGCCCTCATTCAATGACAGGGAACCAGGCAGCAGCCCAGATCAGGGACATCTGACTAGCCTTTCGTGGTAACAGACCCTTGCTACGCAGGGCCAGAGACTCTGGTGGCAGCACAGGCCAGGACTTCACTATGGCCTTAAGTGGTATTAATGGCTATTCAAATCAGGCTCCTCCTTGAGTTCTCCAGTTCTGCCTCTCTTCACTGTGCACACATTCTTCTGCTTCTCTTTCTCTTCCATCTCTCCACCACTTGCTCATCTTAGTGGTACCCAGAGCCTCTGGGTGTCTGGGGTCCTCTTAGGAATGGTGTCAGAAGTACTATGCCCTGCCCATGCCATGTGGCACCAGGTGGCAGTTGTCTGTTTTTGAAAGGATGAAAGGATTGGGCTAATTCAGATATGCAGACCTTGGAGTGAGCAGTGCCTACATTATCTGTTATCCAGGGAGGCAAGAGGGAGCCACCATGAGCCTCCATCTCTGAGTTTGTGTCCCCATTCATCACAGACTCATGGCTTCCCCTCTCCTCTCTATAGAGGTCACTCTGTGCAACCATGGCCTATGCCAGAAGTTCAACCATACACAAAGCTTCCTCACACACCTGTTATTCCACCCACAGTTAAGACTATTGCTTAAGCAAGAAAGGCATCTGTAGGAAGCTAATTAGGAAACCTTGGGACAAAGAAATTGCTGAAGAAACTGACCTTGGAGAATACTAGAACAAGACAGCTTAGAGGAGCCCAGGCAGAGACAATCTGAAACTGTCAAGGTTTCTAGCAACCTGTTCCAAGAGCAAATTGCTGCATCCAAGGGTCGGCCTCCTTCGGACTGTACGCCCTGCTGGGGATGGGTGTGTTGTGTGCTAAGTGGCTTTAAGCAGCAGTTAGGCAAGGTGACAGACCCAGAAGTGTGACATGGTCAGTGCCCAGCAGTCTCAAAGCAGCAAGAAACCAATGTTGTGTTGTTACAAGTCCAGCTACTCACTGCACAGCAGTCTGATCAAGTAGAGACCAGGCAAGTTTATTCAAAAGAAAGTGACTAGTTCAGAAGCTGTCTAGACAAGACAGAGGTCTCTTGTGGGGAGGGCAAAGGAACAAAAAACAAAGCAACCCAACCAGAGTCTTATTCTGTAGTTAGGAAATTAATGGGAGAGTTATACAGGATTCTGCCAGGTGTCCCCAAATTGTTGGATGCCTTCTCACAGCAGGTGGGCTTGCAGGACACAGGTATCTGTCATTGTCCTGGCAATGATAGATGGAAGGAATGAGGACCTTCTAAAGAGTGCACCTCATTTGAGGCCAGCTCAATATACAAAGTGAGAATTCCAGAACAGCCAAAGCTATACAGAGAAATCTTGTCTTGGAAACAAAGTGTTCCTCACCCTAAGCTGGACTTGATACCCCAGAAGTGGGATCTCCCCAGGAATCCCATGAGAATAAAAGGCTTACATGTGGTGACACCCAACCCAACAGTGTGTGTGGGGGGAAACCTTGTCTCCAAAGATTTCACAGTGCCAAGTTTGCAAGGCGGCCTACAGGAGGCTAAAGCCTGGACAGTGACAGGTCAACATAGGACCACACCTTGGCCAGGACTGCTTAGCTATTTTGAGTCCCCTTCCGGCTATGTTGAATAAATTACCCCTATTTTTTTTTTTTAATCAGTAATTTGTCTTAATCGGCTTACTGAAAAGTGGTCAACAAACATGGCTTGTTAGAACTCTCTTAATTCTGATAACATAGAGATATTTTTCAGTCCTGTAAATCAAAGATCATTTCCTCTGGCTGTTCCTGTCATTGCTTAGGGACACGTCACACAGCCAGGCACGTTTGAGAGGTAGCTCTTGCTAATGGCCAAACTCTCAGTAATGGATGGGAAAAATTCCTAATGCGTGGACTCACTCATCCCATCAGGGCTCACCACCTTAGTAACTTAGAGAAAAACTTAGTAACCCAGTGGGACACCTCAGATGCCCCTGTCCACAAGGTGCCACCCCAGTTCTATTGCAACTCTGAATCCCACCTCTTATCCTGCTGGGAACACAAAGGTGAATAGCAGCACTATTGTCTGTCTGGAATCTGGATGACCTAACATTACAAGCTACTCAGGACGCAAGAGCTAAAGCAGCTGGGCTACCAGCCACTTTCAGCAAAGCTGGTCCCCAAGGAGATAGGAGGAATTATCCTGGTAATGAGCCTCTCCTGAGGTAGGTAAAGCTGCACTGTGAACCCATCATGCAGCCTCTTTTTCTGAGTTAGGACTCAGAAAAGCAAAACTTTTTCTTCTCTTCATCCGTTTCTCAAATATTGGCCAAAGGCTTTTCCAGACTTTCTCCGTCTTTCTGGGAACCCCCCCTCCTTTCCCCATGTTAATTGTGCTGGCTTGGCTTTCTTTTTTTCCCCCTTGCCTGGCAGCTGCTGAGATTTACAGCAGTGTTCTTCTCTTAAATCTTAACTTAAATCAAACTGTCCTCAAGCTTCCTTTGGAGTTTGGTTTCTAAAGTTTTTTTTTTTTTTTTAAAAAGATGTTTTTTATTCACACACATGTGAAGTCCTTAAAATCATTAACATACAAGTAGCATTATGCAGACCGAGCAATAAATATGTTTAGAAACACCACACACACACACACACACACACACACACGTTTGCAGGTGCTCTTAACAACTTAGCCATTGTTCCAACCCCTAAATTTTATTGATAAGACTAAGAACCCAAAAAGGAACTTCAGTTTCCACCATACCACCAGCTCAGCCCTGATTCACCAGGAATGATGGTGACCTGTGCGCTCTCTCATTTCTGCTGACTCACAACTCCTGGTCACTCAGGTTTCTGCTGACTCATGAGTCCTGTCAGCTCCTACTCAGAACCTCTGCTGACTCAAGACTTCCATAACTTCTCTTCCCCTATCTCTGCTTCAGGCCCCAAATACTGCTTCTCTTGCCCTCATTCATCATCTACAGAAAAGGATCTCAATTTTCCCAATTGTCTCTCATCCCCGATTATCAGATTTCCCACACTGCAGCCTCACTAGCCCCTATCACTCAATCTGTGCCTGCCCTTGGGTCAGAGTACAAAAGCAGGAAGAAGTAAAGAACCCCTGAGGGGCTGTGGTATCAGGCTGCAGCCATACTGCAGTCAGGACAGTTGAGTCTAGACTCCACAGCTCTTTTTCCCAGAAGCATTCAGACTACCCCGACTCCAGGATTATACAAGTAAAACAGTGTGGTGCCAAGCACCACTTTCACTTTACAGCTTATCCCAAGCCTGACCACAGTACTAGAAAGAACATAGCCTCTGTACCAATCCACAGAAATGAAATCCTATTTAGAAGGGATAAATGAAACATATTCAAAAAGTATGCTTCAAGCAACTGGCAGGTTAAGATCTGAAAGCTAAGGCTTTCTCAGTAGGGTTCCCCCCCTAAACCATAAAGCTCAAAACCACTGTAAATGAAAAGCCCATTTAATGCACTGCCACATTACACAACAAAGTTGGGACATATAGCATGTAGGCTCAACAGGCAAAGCCCTTGCTGCCCTTGCATACACAGATCCAGTGAAGAGAACCATTTTCTTGCAAGCTTGACCTCTATCTAACCCAAAAGCTTACACATGCACACAATTAGTAGTTTACTAAGTAAACAATTAAGGTTGGCCATGGCTCAACTGGCCTACCTGACTGTCCTGAGAACACATTAGGCTAGCCTATTCAATCTAAAGCAATCCTTATTAAATACTAAAGTGATAATTCCCTGCAGTGTAACACTTGTTGTACCTACCAGCGGTGAGAACTATGGTGGGACCACTGTGGACATACCAAACAATGCAAGCACCTTAGGAGGTTGGGTCTATAGGATTTATGAATTTGAGGCCAGGCTAGGCCACATTGCAAGACTCAGCTTTTAAAGGGGAAAAAGTAGAATGGGCTGAGAAATGGTTCAGCAGTTTAAAAAAAAATAATGCTGCTCTTCCAGAGGATGTAGATTTGATTCCAGCACCCACTTGGACTCTACTTAAAAGGAATCTAAAACCTTCTGTCTCGCTTGGGCACTGCACTCATGGAGTGTACACATGTAAAAAAATCAAAGACAAAAGAGGGAGGTGGGAAGATGGGTGGATGAAAAAGCCACCCTATGGGTTTGACATCAGGGAACTCTTAAGTTGTCAGTCCTGAGATGAGACACTGGAGGCATGAACTGCATAACCCAAGGTAGCTCAAGCTCTCTCTACTCTTGTTCAAATAAATCAAGGATTTCTAAGATAAACCAAGGATGCTGCTGGGAGAGGTGCCAACCTTTAGGGGCACATAAGAAAGATGGCTGAGACAGGCAAGCTTCAAATTTCCATGGCTGATTTTTATCCTTTGGCTAGGAACCTACAAGTTTTTGGATAGAGGGATGAATGGACAGATAGTGAGTATGTAGGTGGATAGACAATGCAGGCATGAGATGGAAATAGCTAGCAGACTTGCCCTCCAGCAGCCTATAATCTAATAGGCTGACAGTATAGTCTGTGCTAACAGTCTAGGACTCTTCCAACAACTTCATGTCTACCAAACAGCAGAATTTGGTTTATCTATTCATTTTATCCTGATCATCAAGGCCAGAGCAAATTAGGCTCTTGATACTGGTCTTGTCCCTTCAGAATTTTTTACTGACCAAGCTACACAAGCTTTTTCACAGCTACAGGTATGGCCTGGGTGACTATGACCCTTCAAGAGGAAGGGGTAACAATCACTTTCCCTATGGCTGGTGGATACTAAGAATTCACCTGTCAGCCAGGCATGATGGCTCATGCTTTAATCCCACCAGTTGGGAGGCAGAGGCAAACAGATCTGAGTACAAGGCCAGCCTGGTCTATAGACCAAGTTCCAAGACAGCCAAAGCTACACAGAAAAATCCCATCTCAAAAGACCAAAAATAAAATACAATCAATCTTAAAAGAAAAAGAACCACTCATCACAAGACATAAATCTATAATCCTAGAATTTGGGAGGCTATGGCAGAAAGATTACAAGTTTGAGACCAGCAAACTTCTTGAACTTAGGGTTTTTCTTGGACTAACCAAGTTCAACACCGTCTCAAAATAAAAAATCTTGAAGGGCCGGGCGGTGGTGGCGCACGCCTTTAATCCCAGCACTTGGGAGGCAGAGGCAGGCGGATTTCTGAGTTCGAGGCCAGCCTGGTCTACCGAGCGAGTTCCAGGACAGCCCGGACTCCGGAACACCCTGTCTCGAGAAAAAAAAAAAAAAAAAATCTTGAAGGACATGGAGGGAAGAGGGCTTAGAATCAATGTATGTGTAGCTGGCAAAGCCGAGGCCCCAAATTGCTGTTTAACAGACGGTCTACAGAAGAGAAATGAGCAAGCCTACTTTCCACATAAGGACAGTAGGGATAGAAGCCGTGGGAGGGATCAACGACTCTATCCGCACTAAGGAAAATCTCACTTGTAAAGATAAGAGGATTATTTGACTATGAAATTTGCTTAACAACTGAATGAACAGGAAGCTAATTTTGATCCCCATGGAGAAAGACACCATCAAGTAATGGGAACTGCCATTTCCCCAGAGCCAATAAGCCAAAACCTGAATTAGATTCCTTACAATATACCAAACAATGACACTGGATTTTTCTAAACAGCCTATTGCCAGACTAGGGGACTTGAAGTCCACTTCCCCAGGCTCCTCCTTCCCTTGAGATCACCTCCAGGGAACTTAACAGAGCACCTGCTTCTTATGGAAGAGGATGGCAAAGATGGTTGGGGCAGCTCACCCTACCAGGCAGGAACAGCACCAAAATGAGGGAGGGCATTGCTTACCACAAACTCTGACAGGAAACACCTGTAAGGTATTTTTGGTCACAACTAGTAACCAGTAGACAGACCTTGTAAAATCTTTCCTTGTATGGACAAATAACCAATTGATCTGAGGAAAGGAGATCCCTCAACTTGGCAGGTAGCAGAGCAGAGTTCATTAGCATGGCAAGGAAGGACACAGCACCAGTTTCAGCATTTTCTCAATTAAAGCAGATACATGTTTTTAAACTGGTTTTTCAAAAAGACAAGTCCAAGGAGCTTCTGTTGTTCTGAAGAGCCATGAGGTGCTGAGTGACCTCTCCCACATGACTTGAATTTCACACCTATATCAAATGTTATGGCTGGACTAAGTTCACAGTTCATAGCCTCTTGAGTACTAGAAGCTGTAGGGGTGGAACTTAGTGGGAAGGCGAGTCTCTAGGGAACTGCCCTGTCTACAGAGATCGTTGCTCGTGCTTTGTTCTGGGATGAGCAGCTTGGTCCCACCACACAATTCCCACCTGAAGGTGTCTGCCCACCAATACTAACCATGAACAGTGAAACCAGAGCCACAGTGTTTCATTTGATGTATTTTCCTCAGTAACAGAGCTAACAAGTCACCATGCTGGGCATGGTGGCACTTACCTTTAAATCTGGGAGGCAAGGCAGATGGATCCCCTGGAATTACCTGGGAACCCAAGCCGCCTTCTACCAGCTTTGTCCCTTTATGTGGTTTCTGAACCACATAGGAAGATGACTTACACCTCCAACTGTCTTGGATTTTGTATTATCTTTCACTTGAGCCTTGATACCCAAGAAATGACTTTTTCAGGGTCGAGGTAAGAGTCAACCAACAGTGTGACAGATAACCTAAGTCTACCAAGTCTGGGGGCAAAGACCCAGGCAGAAGCCCCATGCCTCTCATTGGCAAATAAACTAGATTCACTGCACACTCAAGGGGCCATACTGTCATAACTACCTTACACAGATGTTACTGGCATACAAGCCCAGTTTAGGGTGAAGTGGTCAAACAACAGGCTTCCTTAATGCCACACAGGAAGACAATAGTCATGCTTTCAACATCTGTGTCAAACCTCACAGCTGAGCATCACCAGAAATGTCACCAGTCAGCACAACCAGCTACTCTTCTGCAAAGATTCAAAAGGACTGACCCTGAGCACAGTCCACAAGGCTTTTTATTTATGCTTTACATTTAAAAAAAGAATCCCAGGATTTTCCCTCCGGTATGTTTTCGTCTTGCCTCTTCATGGTCCATGATGCCAGCAGAGGTTGTCAACACAATGAAACTATGGAGGAAACAAACAACACTGGTGAGTAACTATTCCAACCATGCTTCACTGTGCTCACCACCACCCTTAACAATGCTCAGGCTGCCGTCCTGGGAAGACACACAGGGTCTGTTACTGCCTAGGCAAGTGGGTGACTGACTAGAGGGCAGTACACAGGAATGAATCCGGAAGCAGGAGACTCCAGCCACACACTGCCCTGCCTTCCAATAACACTGGGAACTAAGCTTAAAAAACAAAAATTAGGGGCTAGAGAGATGGCTCATAGGTTAAGAGCACTGTTCTTTCAGACAGGTCCCAGGCTCAATGAGATCTGGCACTCTTCTAGCCTGCAGGCATATACAAGCAGAAAAATGAGGCATGGTGGCACAGCTCTTTAATTCCCAATACTTTGGAGGAAGAAACAGGCAATCTTTGAGTTTCAGATCAGCAAGGAAGCTCTCTCAAATAAACGAAAGGTATTGAGCCAGTGAAATGCCTTAGAGGTAAAGGTGCTTGCTGCATGTCTGAAGATCCAAAGTTCATCCCTAGACCTGCATGGAAGAAACAACTAAAGTACTTAAGTCAAGGAAAAGACAGCTACAAAAACAAAGAAACCTCAGTTCAAGCCCACCCATATCCCAGCTTTTCAAAGCATTGACTTAATTGTATGTAGAAAGCCAACTCACCCAAACTGGCGTGATGGGAGCAGATTGTTCTGCCATTTTTCTAGGTCTTTGAGTTGAACATCAAATCTAGGGCTTATAACTCCACACTGTAAAAGGAACCAAAGATTAAATTCTTTACATTTTACCAAAGACGCATTTTGTAACTGCTGAACACAACTGATTCAAAACCAACCATCCACATTTAACAGGCACCTACTCTGCATAAAAATTTTTCTATAAATGACATTCAACACACTAAACAGGGCGTGGCAGCATATGCCTAGAAACCTGGTACTCAAGAACTGAGGCAGAAGACTGAGTTCTAGGATAGCCTGCGCTACATAAGATGATCCTGTCCCAAGTATATACATACACCACCATCACAACATCTATACCCAATCAACACTCTTGCCTTCTCATTATACAGCACAAAGACTAAAATTACTGTCAAAATTTCATTTCTACAATTTAAGGGGGCTACAGCTCAGTAGTAGCTTTAAGTAAAGTTTTATTGCCCACCAGTAAACCTGTAAACTAAAAGCTGCAATACAGTACATCTAAGTAATCTAACAAGTGCCCTGCCAACTCCCTCCCCAAGGAAGGGTGACAGCAGGCAGACACCAATGTTTTTTACAACTTGCCCATCTCTGATACAGAGACAACTATCCTCCAGGACACAGCATAGACACAGAAAGGCTCCCACTGTTTATACTCAATAACCTTGTGCACTCAGATTACTACCCGCTCCCCAAGAGCCCAGGGTTCCCATATAGGACAACCATATAGAATTGGCAAAGGCCTCTGCATTTAACAGCTCCAGGCTGTACCTCCCCTAAAGCAAAGACTCATTCTGACCCTATCCTTCCACTGCTCCAACACCCTGTCTGCTGGCTGTCATGAACTATAATCAGACCTTTAATTCCAACTGTGAAACTCTTCAGAGAAGAGCCAGCACAACCCTTGCAAAAGTAGGAATGAGATGAAGACCAGGAACTCTATCTACAGACTCACCTCATCCCCAGCAATGTAAGCGTTTTCTTACTTAAGGACAACAGGCATTATCCTGTATGGAGTCAGGGTATTCTGTATGGAGGTCAGGGAAGTTCAGAGAGGATGACCACATGCTGCTCTACCCACAACAGCTCTCCCACCTCTTACAGGCTAACTAACTGGCCAGAGACATGAGCCAGACTAAAGCTTCCTAAAAACAGGACAGATATTCTCCCAGTTTAAAAGCACACCTGGGATGTGTTCTCACTGGAACAATTAGAAACAAAACAAATGGCTCAAAACTAGCCTTGTTACTTTTTATCATGTTCAAAGACCTCAGAAGCAGTTGTTTTAGTTAGGGTTTTACTGCTGTGAACAGCCACCACAATCAAGGCAACTCTTATAAGGACAACATTTAATTGGGACTGGCTTACAGGTTCAGAGGTTCAGTACATTATTGTCAAGGCAAGAGCATGGCAGCATCCAGGCAGGCACGGTGCAGGAGCTGAGAACTCTACATCTTCATCTGAAGGCAGCTAGTGAAAGACTGACTTCCAGGCAGCTAGGATGAAGGTCTTAAGCCGACGCCTACATTGACACACCTACTCCAACAAGGCTACACCTTCTAATAGTGCCACTTTCTGGGCCAAGCATGTACAAACCATCACATTCCACTCCCTGGCCCCCATAGGCTTTTTAAACATGAGTCTATGGGAGCCATATCTAGCCATAGCATACTGAAGAATACATTTAGTACAACTTCTAAAGTCCCCATAGTCTATAGCAGTCTCAACAATGTTAAAGTCCAATGTTCAAAGCCTCTTTTGAGACCCATTCAATCACTTAACTGTAATCCCCAAGTCAACAAAGGAAACCAGCTGGGCAAACTCCAAACTCCGCACCTCCATGTCTGATGTCAAAGCAGTTTTGAGATCTCCAACTTCTGTTCCATCTTTGTTGTCTGCAACAAACTTCTCCTGGAATGGTTCCACTCCCTGTTAGTGGCATTCCTCAGGAGATATCCTATGGCTCTGGCATCTTAAAAATCTTGGGGTCTCCAAGGCATCTCCAATGTTAGAGCTTCTAGTTTCAATGTCTGGGATCCACACATGATCTTCTTGGCTCCTTCAAAGGGCTGACATCACTTCTCCAGCTCTGCCCTCTGTAGCACTCTAAGCTCAGGTGATCCACTCCACTGCTGCTGCTGTTCTTGGTGATCATCCCATGATACTGGCATCTCCAATACACTGGGGTCTTCTCACGGCAACTAGGCTTCACCAATACCTCTCACAGGCTTTCTTCATAGTGCCAAGCCTCAAATCCTTTGCATGACCCCCTTCAGTCCTAAGCTGTCAACTACAACTGTGGCAGCACCATCACCAATGGCCTTCTATGGCCTCTCACAGTGCCAAGCCTCAGCTGTTCTTCATGACCTCTTCATGCCTTCAAGACCAGTACCATCTGGGTGATTCTTACACATTACCAAGTACAGTTGCAGCACAAGGTACAATCTTAGCTGCTATTTCTGAAACACAGCTTCTTTGTGCTCTCAGAAAACACTGGCCTCTTAATTACCGCTAATTTCTTAGCTCCAGCTAACCAGCTTCAATTGTTCCAGTAGTCCCTTCTATCCTGGACTCTAAAGCCAAAGCCACATGGCAAAGAAGCCAAGTTCTGCTGCTTTCTGGGGCTGGAACATGGGTCCCTTGTTTTATTACACCAAGTTTTCTCTTTTCCAACTCCTTCACTGCCTATGCTTGGCTGTCCTGGAACTTGCTCTGTAGACTGACTTTGAACTCAGATATCTGCACACCTGTCTAAGCACAGAGATTAAAAGTGTGTCCACCAACCCCGGATTTAGGTTTTTCTTCACCTAGCACTTGCTCTGTCCCAGGCTGGCCTTGAACTCAGAGATCTGTTTGGCTTTATCTCCTGGGCTTATACTACAATGCCTGGACCTAAATTTAGATCCAGGGTGGGATCTTGCCCCAAGGTCACTACGTCCTTAATTCAATTTAATATCCTTGAACACAGGATTCAGCTCCATTTCACTTCCTGGTGCCCCTTTAATACTTGAACCATACATACAGTTTACATTTTTCCTTTCTCAGCTTGCTATGCTTGTTTAAAATGCTCTTCATGAGACTTAGAGAACAAAGTTTCCAAGACTACCTTTGTCAATGTAGTTAATCTGAGTCTCTTTACCTTAGCTTCAGGGAGACTCTTCAGACCAGGGCAAAAAAGCTGCCATGTTCTTCACCAAAATACCATAAAAAGCCTCTAATCCACATACTGAAGTTCCTCTCCACTGAAACCTCTTGGGCCAGGTCTGCACAGTTCACATGACTCACTGTAACAAAGCACGCCATATCTCTACTAGGTTAGCTCATTAAGCCCCACTTAAAACATTCCACTGCTTTCTAAATCCAGAGTCCCAAAATCCAGTTTTCCAAAAAGCATTGTCAGACATATCACAGTAATACCCTAGTCCGTAGTACCAACTTCTAATGCATACTCTTACTTAAACTGAAACAAGTTCTGGATATTGAGAACTTTTTGAAAAACTCTTCAGAAGAGCAATAACCTCACCAACTTAACTACTGCCACTGACCAGGTGTTTTACCCCAGGACTAGAGCAGTGGTTCTCAACCTTCCTAATGCTGCAACCCTTAACATAGTTACATTATAGTAACCACCAACAATAAAATTATTTCACTATTTCATAACTGTACTTTTGCTGTTATGAACTCTTAAGCATCTGTTTCTGATGGTCTTAGGCCACAATCCCTCTGAAAGGTCATACAGGTAGGACTAGAGGACCTCAAAATCCTTACAGATTACAAGGCTATTGCTCAGCCACACCATCGCTAGCATACTGACAGCGGCCACAAACCACTATCTATTAAAACATGGAGTCGCCGGGGGGTGGTGGCGCACGCCTTTAATCCCAGCACTTGGGAGGCAGAGGCAGGCGGATTTTTGAGTTC
Source organism: Mastomys natalensis (assembly GCA_021653895.1). NCBI lineage: Eukaryota > Metazoa > Chordata > Mammalia > Rodentia > Muridae > Mastomys > Mastomys natalensis. The sequence continues at coordinate 168,178 of JAJTUV010000200.1, read as the reverse complement.
GAGGCAAGCCTGGTCTACAGAGTGAGTTCCAGGACAGCCAGGGCTACACAGAGAAACTCTGTCTCGAAAAACCAAAAAAAAAAAAAAAAAAAAACAACAACAAAACAAACAACCATGGAGTCAAAAGGACAGCAAACAGTCTATATAGTCAGTCAATTAAAACTGACAGGCAGCCCAGAGTTCAGACAGCTACAACCTACACCAACAAACCCAGACCCATGAACCCTACTGCTTAGCCATTTAGTCAAGGTATCAATTTTATTAAAAACCAGCATACCACTAGACTTGTGCATTGTATACATTTAATTCAGCAATTTGACAGCATAGACATCAGAGCTAAAGACCAACCTCTTGAAAATAAATAGACCCTGCACACCACCAGTACAAGACTACTAACCCTAAGTTCAAGCTACTGAAATCAGTAGTTAACAATCGAGTTGATTTCCAGCGTTATGAGTTTAGGTCTATTACACACAAAACCAACCAACAATCTGAGCAAGTAACCACAGATAACAAGTGAAATGTGTGTATTAAAACAGAAACATAGCCTCAGCCAATTCCTTAAATTGGGGAAGTGGAGAAAGGGTGACAGCAACACTGTTAGGTTGCAGACAGCTGCAATTTGACAATTAAGAGACAACCGAGTCTTACCTTGTTCAACCTGCCTGTGAGGTTCACAACTATCTTCCCAGCTCGGTGATCGTCAATGATCTCGAATTCACCAATGTAACCTATAAAACAAGTGACTAGCATCAAACCTTTATCCCCCCAACACTGCTTCTGCCCTGATTCTCATCTGAGTCTCTGCCTCAGAATTTTGGAGTTAGCATCAACACACCCATTCTTTTCTAGAATGATTACTTCCCCTCCCTCCCAGGATCCAGCACTGTCCAAAAAAAAAAAAAAAAAAAATCAAGACACCAATACTCACCATGCTTCATCATCACAGTTAAGAACCGAACGATGACTTTGGAACACGGCCTGATGAGGACCTGGCGTTTGCCTCGCTTTTCGGCGTTATTGATGCTCTTGAGAGCATCCGCCAGAACATTCATTCGCACCATGGTGACTGAGGAAAGAAAAGCCGGGTTTGCTCGCATCAATGCCCAATCACGCCTCTCGGAAAGTTGCCTTCCTACTTAGCTTTTCCTAGGTCTAAGCAACATTTCCACTCAGGAAACACTCAGGAAAAAAAAAAAAATCACTACAATTTACCGACTTTTCAGCACTGTTCTTCAGAATCTAATCCCACCCAGCACACAAAAAGCTGGAGAGAAAATGACACAAGCCGAGCATCATTACACAGATAGCCTTGTAAATGGTGGGACCTACCAGCTAGCCAAGCCGGAAGTGGGGGTGGGCTGTCATTAGGAAAAAGTTCTGGCACCATTTGCCAAGATTTTCCAAGTTAGCGAAGTGTCAGGAAGTTAACGCGACTTAAGTCATTTTCAGGTAACCATTTCATACACACACACACACACACACACCACACACACACAAACCCTTCCGGGAGAAGCATTACGTGACAGGGAACCCTAACGGCCTCTTGCACGGCTCCTCGGGACGCTGCAGACACACCTTACGCGCCAAGAGTAAACCACGACTCGGTTCCCTAACTTGGCAGTGAGTGGCTGAGCCGAATTCCCCGTGCCAACCCTGGCCACACCGCGTGGGACACCCGGGACTCCAGAGCGCCAGTAGACACGAGAAGCTGCAGGGCCCACGCCGGCCACCGGCCCCGCCGGCACGGGCCGAGCCCGGCCTGTTGCGGTGGGCCGGCTCCCGCAAGGTGCTATCCATAGCCCCCGACCCCGGCAGACGGAGACTACGACCCAAGCAGGGACCTATAGGCCTGCGGGACTCCGGAACCGAACATGGGGTAAAGGGATGGCGCAGATACCAGACGGATGAACATAGAATTTCACAAACACTCACTCACCGGCGAGGGAAGATGGCAGAAAGAGAGTAGGAGGGGCAAACGCACGGAGTTATGGGAAGCGGAAGGGATATCGCGAGACTTTATGGTCACGCACCAGAAAAAAAATGTAAGTGATTTCTAATTGGACAATCAATGCAGGGGCGGGGCCTTCTCTGGGAGGGCGGTTGAGAATGGAAGCCGTGGGCTCTTAACTCTGGGTCCTGGGCTGCTTGTCACGCGTGGTCGGCTGAAACTAGCGGCAGTCCTCCTGCCTCAGCCTCTAGAGTCTTGGCATTACCACCACAGCGGGTTCTTGCGTTTAGTTTTGTTTGAGACAATGAAACTCACTAGGTAGCTGCAGCTGGGCTGGAACTATGAGGACCAGGCTGACTTCTAACCCCCGCCGGCCTCTGCCTCCTGGTGCTGGGATTAAAGGCGTGCATCACCACACCTGGCTTTTGTGGTTGCTGTTGTTTTGATTGGTTTGGTTTGAATTTTGCTTTTGGAGACCTATTAGTGGCTCATGCTGTCCCCAGAGTCATGATAATCTTGACTCAACCTCTGAACTGGAATTAATACCATGGTCCACTTTTTCCTGCTCCTCCTCCTCCTCCTCCTCCTCCTCCTCCTCCTCCTCCTCCTCCTCCTCCCCCCCCTCCTCCTCCTCCTATTATGAAGCCCAGTGATCCATCTGACTCACATCTGGGAACTGGGGTTACACCTGAAATGAATCTATTGCCTCCTAGCCTGGACCATTAAGCTTCAAGTCAACAGAGGTTTTGTTTTGTTCATTGCTGTTCACACAAAGTCTGGAGAAGCATCTGCCACATAGTAAGCCTTCAATACATAGTTGATAAGTAAAATAAGTGGACATCAGTTTCTCCATCTCTACAACAGGGATAATACAACCACTCAGAGTAGCTTTGAGGATGAGAGACCACACAGATGTGGCAGTGCTCACCAGTACTTGGCACAAGACCAAGTTCTCAGCACAAAGATTTATTTCCCCCAAAGGAACAAAAGGCAGGGAATAAAATGCAAAGACAGGAGATAGGGGGTGAGGGAGAAGGAGAAGGGAACAAGGGAGAGGGAGGGAAAGATATATGTCCTGAGGAACAAAGGACTGCCTCTGCATAGAGAGGAGACAAATGTGGCCCTTAGGGAAATGACAGTTCATAACAGTAAAGGGGGAAACCTCATGTTAGGATGAGGTGTTTAATTTTGATTGGACAGGTTAATTAGGGCAGCCGCAAGGGGACTTTTGATTGCTGGACCTCAATCCTTTGAAAGCTGGACCTTGGTAGTCAGCCTCAGAAATTACCTTGAGCCGGGCGGTGGTGGCACCGCCTTTAATCCCAGCACTTGGGAGGCAGAGGCAGGCGGATTTCTGAGTTCCAGGCCAGCCTGGTTACAAGTGAGTTCCAGGACAGCCCGGGCTACACAGAGAAACCCTGTGTGTGTGTGGGGGGGAGTGACCTTGATGGCTAGCTTTAGGGATGTAAATGGTTTTTGGCCAAGAGGAAGGAATGGAGAAGAGATAGGCCTGCCAGAGTCATCTTTGTCATGCTCAGGCCAGCCAGAGTCCCCTCCACCTTCTCTCACCTCAGGGGAATCTTCATTCCCAGTCATAACATACCCCACACAAGGACCACTGGCTTTCCCAAGGCTTATAAGGATTTTGAGCATAGGTCTGTGTATTTCAGACTGACCTCAAACCTTAGTCTCCCAATTCCCCTTCGACACAGTAGCTTTTTTTTCAAATGTGAGTACATAAATGTGAGCACACTGTCGCCGTCTTCAGACACCAGAAGAGTTAGAAGGACATCTAGTAATTTGTGGGTGGGGGTGAGATTTGGTTTTCTATTTTTTCATTTTTCCCCCCCAAGACAGGGTAGCCCTGGTTCTATGTAGCCCTGGCTGTCCTGGAACTCAACTCTGTAGACCAAGCTAGCTAGCCTTGAACTCACAGAGATTCACCTGTCTCTGCCTTCAGAGTGTGAGTGCTGGGATTAAAGGCATGCACCACCAGCCGAAAAGATGTATGTACATATTTTATGTTTATGACTTTGTTTCCTGCAGGCCAGAAGAGGGTATCAGACGGTTGTGAGCAGCTATGTGGTTGCTGCGAATTGACCTCTGGAAGAGCTATTCTGAACAGCTGAGGCATTTCTCCTGTCCCAACATCTTATTTTCAAGGTCTATCCATAGGCGAGACAGAATGCTCACTCTCTCTGTATACTGCATCCTCCCTTTAACTGCTCAACCGATATCCGGGTGGCTAGCATGTGCCAACTCTTGCACCAGGTACTGGGAATCAAGGAGCAAACTGAGCAGCCAGAGAGACAAGACAGCTAATCAACATAGGGCCTCAGCCACACAGGGTGGCAACAGGAAATGCTCTTTGAATGTAGGTTACCTGGGAAGTTGCTACAGCTTCTCTAGAGGAAGTGTTTCCGTAAGCTTAGCTCTTAACAAATGCTGAGAACTGATATTGTCAACATTTCACAGATAAGAAACAAGGTCCCAAGTCAGGCGGTGTGGCGCAAGCCTTTAATCCCAGCATTGGGAGGCAGAGGCAGGTGGATTCCTGAGTTCGAGGCTAGCCTGGTCTACAGAGTGAGCTCCAGGACAGCCCAGGCTATAAAGAGAAACCCTGTCTCGAAAAAAAAATAAAAAAAATAAAGAAAGAAAGAAAAAAGAAACATGGACCCAATAGGAACACTTCAGGATTTCAGATTAAAGCAGTGGTGAGGAGGGGTGGTAGTTACAGTCTGAGGTTTCCTAGGAATCTGTTGTGTGGGCCTTGGTGCACCACAGCATCTAGACGGCCCCAGGCTGAGGGCTCCTAGAGGATGGGGTGTGGGGGGGAGGGACACTGTGTAGAAATTGGAAAATTTGGGGTGGCTGGGCAGGAGGGAAGTGGAAAAAAGAACCCTGTAGAAACTGACTCACATTTGTGATTTGAAACATGAGCTGCTAGCATTTAACTACACCTTACAAACATGTAAAAACTAGGTTGGGTGAAGTGACACAGGACTGGCCAGGTGAGGCAGAAGGGCCAGGAGTCCAAGGCCTGCCAAAGCTTTGCCTGAGCCTGTCTAAAAGCACCAAAGCCCCCATACCTACAGGGCACAGGGAACCATTCAGACTCCATTCTTCCCTTCTTGGCCCAGCTCTTTCTTAATGTCTCCATGTGGGCCTTAAAATGATAGACCCTCAGGAGGGCACTCAGATAGATACAGCTGACCCCTGACGAGCAATTACTATTACCACCATGTGTTTCCCTTTGTGATTTTGAACTTTCGAAGTCTTCCCATGTAGTCAGGACTGGCCTCAAGAGATTACAAGCCAGCAATTTCAAAGCTCCAGGATTTATGATGGCCTTTGCTTGAAACTCCAGAAAGGGATCCATATGTGCTTAAGGGTAGAGCCTGTTCCCAGTGAGACCTCAACTTATAACACCCAACTTCAGGTCAAACTTTAAAAGGCAGACAAATGTCACCTACTGATGATTATCAACTACCGGCTTTGGGAGCCTCTACTGTCCCAGGCTGGTCCTCCCTCATATCTCAGTGTCCCCTCCTCTTCAGTGTTTTCCCTTTCCATTTGGCATGGTACCTCAGAGAACTGCAATGACAACAGGGAGGTCACTAGTCAGAGTTATAAACTCAAATAGTTAACAAAGAAAGTGAGACAAAAAGATTCCAACTGTTTGTTTTTTGTTTTTTGTTTTTTTTAATTTTTCCCCTTTTACCACAAAACAAAGTAGAAGAAATGATTAAAACTGTCAAAGTAGTTAACTGGTAGAACATGTATTAGTCACACATACACACACAAATTCCAGGTAGGAAGGCAGGCTTATTTACAAGAAAACATGTAAAATCAAAGTGGGTGTCATGAAACATTAAAAACCAAACACACACATGCTACTGCTTACAGTGCTAGGGCGGTGAGAGAACAGAGGCAGACACAGACAGGGTCAGGCTTCACAGCATCAGTGCAGTGGATCCAAAACTATGTTATAGCTAGTTCATGGGTTAAGGAGTTGTTCCCAGTTGTCCTATTTTGGCCCTCAGAGGTTCAGTTCTGCAGATTTCAACTGCTCTAAAAGTCTACCTACTGAGAGGGCACGTGATCACAGTAAGCTCATAAGGAGTTACAAAAGCTATGCAGACCAGAGTCACCAATCAGCAGTCTGCTCTCAGCTGCAGCCCTGCATTTTTCTAAGAAATGTCAAGGGAAAGAAAGTCAAACACCAGTAAACACTATCTCTCAAGTGAAAAGCTGGAGTGACTGAAACACAGCCAATATACAAAAACAAATGAGAATTTCCAGGCTTAGTTTTAAAGTCTTTTTTTTTTCTGGTCTTAAATATTAATAGATAATCTAGTTTTCTACTCAGCAAACAAAGGATACTTTTATCCCTGGCTGGCCTTACAGTAAAGTCACAAACATTTTAAGTCAGCTGAAAATCTGGAACAAAGATACTACTAAAATCCCCAAATACAATCTTCTGGAAGCTTGTTGCTCAAAAGTCATTATGGACTAGAACTAACCTGAAGCAGTGCAAAGGGAATGAGAGGTCCATCAAAGCCTGTCAGATTCCTTTCGGGAACAAAGGGGCAATGCTCCCTGAAACTGCTGCATTTCATACGAGAGAGGAAGCTCACACACACTAGGGTGTGGAATTAATTTTTTTATCTAATTCCATGGGTATTCTCCCGCAGTGGAAAATCAGGAATGAATCTTCAGTGGTCTCTTCATCAGAAGTGGTGAACCCAATCTCTATACTCACAAAGACAGTTTGTCAAGCAGACTGTGGAAGCAGACAGTAGAACCAGCTTCCTGTAGCCACAGACCACTACCTTGATATAGATAGCTAAAGCAAATACCAACCATTATGCAAAGTCACAGTTCACTGTACAAACAGAAAAGTTCACCACTTTAGTATTTTAAAGGAAGCTGTCAAAAATAAAAACTCAATAAAACAAGTCATACTGACGAGAATGTACCCAGCTACACCTGGCACTAGACACAGCACAAAGCCTGGCCTGTGAGAATCTCTATTAACAAGGGCAGAGTAAGGGAAGCAAAGAGCCACTGTAACATTCCAGGTGTCCAGACAGCACTGGCCACCTGCTCCCAGGGCCAGGCACACTCCACGGCAGCCACACTACTCATTTTTCTTTTCCTTTTGCTTGAGAAGCTTGTTTATCTCCCTTTTGGCCATTCCAATGTACTTCAAAATGATCCCATGTTGGTTTAGTCCAGGAAGCAACAGCACAAAAGTCACTAGAAATAAAAAAAAATAAAAAAATAAAAAAATGAAGTTGAGGAGACAGTATTTAAATCTCTGAAGATGAACACAGTGGACAGCAGGCAGACTGTGGAGAAAGTGACACTGCAGCCATCGTGCACTTGTTCACAGCACTGGGCTTTCATCCCATTCCTCTTTGCTCACTCCCCACGAGGCTTTAATGAACTCAGGAACACAAGGACCAGTCTTTTTTTTTTTTTTTAACAGATTTGTATTCTATGTGTATACACAAACACTTTGCCTACATTTATACTACATGTGTGCTCAGTGCCCACAAATGCCAGAGAGGCTATCAGATTCCCTGAGACTAGAGTCATAGGTTGCTGTGAGCCAGGAACTGAACCAAGCAAATGTTTTTAACCATGGAGCTCTATCTTAAGCCTTGACTAGAATCTTATGTAGCCCAGGTTGGTTTTGAACCTGACATATAGATAGGGATGACCTTGAACTTCTGCTCCTTCTGTATCTAGGTGCTGGAATGACAGCTTTATTGAGTACTGGTATCAAACCCAGGCCTTGGTGACACAGGGCAAGCACTCTACAAACTGAGCTATGACCCCAGCACAGGCTGGAGTCTGTCTCACCTTGCTACACTCCCACAGGCCCTGTGAATACTCAATCTATTTATGGGCTACACACTGCAGTCAGACTTCCCTGCTAAGATGCATGTGTGATGTTTCTTCAATGACTTACCAATCAGGTAGGTGAGAAGCAGGTTGTGGACTTGCTGTCCCACCCAAGCAACCGCAGCAAGAGAAACAATCATGGTCATGAAGTACTGGCAACAAAAAGGATACAACTTGTCAGCTCCCAGCAGCAGACTAACCAGGGCAACTCTGAAGCATGACCACTCTACACTGGACACAGGCAACCACAGCAAGAAGGCTTGCCTCAACACTCTACAGAGGTCCAAAGATCATGCTACACTCCACTCCACACATACAGCTTCATGGGGGCGGGGCGATATTAAACAGTTCTTTGAAAGGCTGGGAATAATATCATCTTTTTATGTAATTTTCTTGTATAGAATGTAAATATATTTCCTCTTAGAATTACTGTCTATAGAGATTAATACTTACAACATAAACTATGCTACCTTCCCAGTTAGCAACTTCCACCAAAACAAAGCTAAGCTATGAAAGCATTTTTAAGTCAGCATTACACAAAGCGGCAGTTAAGTATTGACCTTTGTCTCTAACAATGCTGTTAGTAGGCTAAAATCAGTGAACTCAGGACTTTGCTTCACATTCAGTAAGTTAAAAAAATAAAAATACCATTTTAGGCTTTTCTTCCTTTAGCGAAAAGAGGCGTTTCCACCAGCCCACAGCTCTGCGTCGAGTTTTTACTAGATTACTGCAGATTTCATGAAATCTTTGCTGTTGTTCAGTGGTCCTAGAAAAGGGATTTCTCTTTTGTTATAAGTAAATGGCTATAGTACAGTTTATTTACTTAGTTAATTTTCCTAAGGCAGACTCTTACTCTTTGGTTGCTTCTGAACTCACCATCCTTCTGTCTCAGCACAGTGAAGTCCTAGGATTACAGACATGAGCCACAATAACCTGGCTAACCCTCCTGCCTCTACTTCCCAAGGGCTGAGCACACAGGAAGGTGCCTCCACATTTAAAAACTGTGTTAATTTATGTGTATAAGTGTTTTGCCAACATTTATATACCACATGTATGCAGTGTCTGGTACATGCAGAGGCCAGAAGACAGCATTAAAGTCCCTGGACCTGGAGTTAATAGACAGTTGTTTAGTATTGGGAATTAAATTCAGGTTCCCTAAAAAAAAAGCAAGTGCTCTTAACCTCTGAGAACTTTCTAGCCCCCAAAGTGACTACATTTTAAGGCATCTTTCATAGAACAGAATTGTGTTTTACATAAACTATGCCCATGTACACTTCCCTTTCTTTACATTTTACTTATTTTATGTGTGAATGTACATCCGCGTGTTAATGCATGACATGGTATACGTGCGGAGGGAGATTGGAGGACAACCTGTGGGGGCTGGTTCTTTCCTTCCACCATGTGGGCCCCAGGTTTTAAACTCAGGCAATCAGGCTTGGTGGATTGCACCTTTACTGTTTAATCCACCTCACCAGCCCCTGTGTACACATTTCTAATAGTTTGAATCTTGCATTGTGCCCACCAGGGCTCCAAAGCAGCTGCATCTGAGTATCTGTAGGAGAATAACTTCTACACCAGATTAGCATGATGGTTCAGAAAATAAAGATGCTTAGCCAAGCCTGGGGACCTGAGTGCAATTTCTAGAACCCCACGGAAGGAGAGAAACAAACTGTAAAAAATTGCCCTCTGACTTCTCCATGTGCTGCTAAGGTACATGTGCAAGTGGGCAGGTGCACATGGATAAAGGAACAACACACACATGCACTCTTACTTTAAAAAGTAAGAGCCCAGTTCAAATTCACTATAAACTCAGTCCCAGGGAGAAAAATACAGGCAACCACCAAACAAAACAGCAGTATAAAAATGACAGGCCTCTCTAAAAAAGCCCCATTTTTCTCATTTCTAATCTATCTCTCTGCTATTTTTGTGGCACAGGTCCAGTACTAAAAAGGACCCATGCTGCGGACCATGCTGTCCTCCCTCCTCTAGTGTTAGCCTGGCAAAGTGCAGCAATCGTGGGAGGATTTCTCAGATCATGCAAGGCTAGGCGGTGGCTACTGTCCTTTCTTTCCCACAGTATCATCACAGATAATCGAAACAGAAACTTGCTCCACCGATGCTATTAACAGTAATTGTTTATTCTCTGAAGATCTTCCTCTAGGATTAGGAGTTAGTGGACTGCTGTCTGGCTAATGTCAAGGTCATAAAGTTCCCCAACCATAATAGCATTAACTCCTCACAGCAAGGGAAAAGCAGTTTGAATAACAAATCTAACACTGATCCATTATTCTTTACGGAAACATGCTTAGTTTAATCTAACTCCCCAAATTATGTGAATTTGTTCTTAAAGATATGGAAGGTACACACTAAAAGCTCCCATTCTGCAGATTATATAAGTTGCTGTTATTTGGATACAAAAAAATTAAGAGTACAAGCAGAACACTAAGCACCTGAATATGTCAGCTGAGAAGAGAAAAGTCTACTCCGTTCATTGTGTGTGTTTTCTCATTCCTCCAGCTGAGAAGAGAATTAAGGGTACCATGTGTTCTGGGCATGCACTCTAATACTGAGCTACACCTTCAGTAGTACCTGGCTCGATGTCTGGATCAAAACTGAGAAAGCCAACGTTCTATATGAAGTTCAAAGAGAACTTAACCACTTAACTATAATTTTAGGAAGTCACAAGTAACCATTTGAGAATGGTAAAACTGAAATCAACAGCTCATGTGTACCCAACAGTAGATGTGTATTATCTACTGAGAATACATGCGGTCAACCAGCCCTGTACTGCCTCAATGCACCCCCTTACCCAACCTTAAACACTACATCCCTCTTGGTTTGCTTTGGGGGTGTGGAGGAACACTACATGTGTTCGTGACAGAATATGTCTATGTAGTCAAGCCAAGCCCAGAGTTTGTTATGTGTTTGTGGCCCACTCTGGCCTTAATCTCACAAAGTCTGTCATCCAGAGTACTGGGATTAGAGGTGTGTACCAACCATCAACTCAAAAGACCAAGCTTAAAAGTCTAAGAAGCCCTACAAGTAGGTTTTCAGAGCTTCTCTGTATAGCCCATACCGTACTGAAATGATTTGTAGACCAGGCTAGCCTTGAACTCAGACCTGCCTGCCTCTGTCTCCCAAGTGCTGGGATTAAAAGGTGCACCAGTGAAGGCAAGAACTAACACCTGGGGTGTCCTTCAATCTGCTTTTAAGTTGCCATAATAACCTAATACTGTTATGTTTGGGGAAAGTTGGTGACCATACAATGTAACACATTTAACAAGAGATCAGGCCACTGACCTTGCTTGACATGAGACTGTCCTCAAGGGTACACACAAGCAAGGACTCACACACATCAAAGAGACACATTTAAACAAACTGAGTGCAAGGTCCACTGAGGATTAACAGGCAAAGGTACATGCTGCAAAACCAGTTCAATCCCCTAGACCCACATATGGTAGAGAACAAACTCTGCAAAGTTGCCCTCTGATCTCCACATGCATGTTATGGTGCATATACTCCCACCCCCAAATAAAGATACCAAGAGTTCTGGAATTCTTACTTAAAACATCACCTTTAAAAAAATACCCTTACTTAAGGTATAGAAATAAAACTGAATCAACAACAAAAAAGCAAGTTTTTGACCAAAGTGAACTACAGAGATTTAAGTACTGAAAATTCCTGATACACATTTGAAGTCAGGTATGAAATTCTTCACATAAGAGCAATGACTCTAACTCCAGCAGACATCTGATGACTAGACAACAGTCTTCATTTAGCCACAGCACAGTAATCATGCAGAGCTACCTACCATTTATTAGAGCCAAAAATTCTCGGTGCTAGAATGGGAACAAGGTAGTCAGCCAGGCACAAAAACATAACAAAGCAGGAAACACCGGACAGCACAGATGGATCGAGATAATAGATAATCCTATTAAAAACAAAGAAAATCAACCAAGGTTAGAGAACCACAGCTGTCATTATCCTCGTCAAAGATGCTCACCTCACTTCTCAGAGATGGTGCTGGTTCCTTTCTAATTCCTATGTTCTCACAGCAATAGGGAATGAAAACAATATCAAAATCTCTGCAGTCCTCAATATTTATTCGAAAAGAATATAATAAGGCAAGAGTGTTGAAACACAAGAGTTTGAGTGTCTGGGATTTACTCAACGGTATTAAGTTACAACTTTACATAAGGACTACAAATCTAGAAAGTGGGCAAGCTACTTGTAATAAAGGCATTCCTTTTGGATTATGTATTACAAAAGCTTCTCTGAGCACAGGCTATGAACCCTGAGCATTTAGCAATAGAATCTCACTTACAGGAACAGCAGGGAAACCACACCCATGATAGCAGGTGGAAACCAGGCTCTTTCCCATCGAAGGACTTTGTCAGCCATCAGCATCACCTCTCCCCAGCCTTGCAGCTGCTCTTCAAGGCTTGCAGTCTCCACGGCCTACACATGATCAACAGTTAAGACTATTACTTTGCCAATCTCAACACTTTGGTGGCTCAGAGAGTAAAATCTTTCTAAGGCATCAAATACACGTAAAATGCCTTTTACAAAACTGTTATCTTACTGTGAGTCATGGAAACCTGCAATTTTGGCACCTAACATGAAAATCGGTGCGTAGGAGAAAGCCTAGGCTTTAATGGTCACTTTAGCACTAAGGCATATGTCCATAATGTATCATATTCCCAAGGTTTCACAATGCATTTCAAAATTCATGAAAGTGAGCTTAATATGGTTAACTAATATCTCCAAATGAACCCACAGAGCCAAGAGGCAGTGCTCAGAATATCACTAAATTGAATATTCTATGTTTGCTCATTTCAGGTGGTTGGCATTGATCTGTTAATTGGCCATTTTATTGATTTAAGCCCTTCTAAATCCATCAGGAGAACCTTTCCTTTAACAATAAGTATATAAATCTCTAAAATAGCTCTTTGTATAATGGAATTACTCTGATGTTGGCAGGCACCGTGGAATTAAAGAAAACTATTCCAACCAAATTATGTGAGCTCAGCACTTAAAAGTTCTCCATAATGGCTCCTTGTCATTAATGATGGAATTTCAATTAAATCTCAAAATTTTTCTGCATATGTGACAATTAGTCAAAAGCACACCTTTACCATGGGCTACTGTGGCCTAAACCTATCAGGGACTTTGGTAAAGGAAGGAAATTAGAACCTAGCAGTTGCTCAGTCTGTGCAGAACCCTGGATTCAACATCCAGGAACTACATACACACAAAGCCCAACCAACACTATCAACTTTTCACAAAGGAATATGAAAATGTAGAACAGCTGGGGCTAATTTTAATAAAGATGAAATATGTGACTAAGTACTTCTGACATCACCCCATACTAGAAATCCTAAACATTTTACATGTTATATTTCACTCAATGCTCCTAAAAACTGGAAAAGGTTTTCTTACAACCTCTGCTCTAAGAGGAGACTGAGACACAAAGAGGTTAATATATTTAAATCCAGGAATGGCCTTGTTCTCCTTAAATAATACTGCTTTGATGGAAATAGTTAAGTCAGTGATCAGGTCTTCTCCTGTGATAATTTCCTTGTAGAGTAATTAATCCTCTTACTGGATTGTTTGCATATTGTGTAGGGGAAGTTTAAAGGTACAGGGCAAGGCTCTCTATTGGATTGTTTGTGTATTGTGTCTATGTAGAGGGAATTAAAGGATACAGGGCATGCACCTCTAAACACGAATACAAACTGAAACTCTTGCACAATCAAAACTGTCCAGAAAACTCTTGTAGGCACTTAGGCTCTTAGAAGTGAAAAAGCAGGCGTTAAAAGCTCTTTTCATTTCTGATATGGCCTGCCTTTTCTGGGGAATGACAACACAGGAAAAAAAAAAAAAGAGCTTTCGTTCTGGCCTATGTGATGCAGTTAAAAATTTAAAACTAGCAGGGCCTGGTGATGTGCAACTGTAATCCCAGCACTTGAGGGGTGGAGACAAGAGTCTGACAAATACAAAGCTAACCTCAATAGGTCAGGCTACACGAAAACCTAGCCTTTAAAAAACAAAAACCTGTAATGAAGCAAACGAGCCCTCCTCTAATACCATCCCGTGCAGCTCCTTCAAATCCGTGCTAATAATTTTAAAGTTGCATCCAGTCCTGAGTCCCTTGCCAGTTCCCTGACAAGTGCCAGGATCTCCCACTGACTGTCCTTTCTGCAGAACCCGTTTTCAGCTTCCTGCGGTGAACTCCAACCAGCGAGCACCAACAAACTCTGTGTCAGCGATAAACTAATTCTCTGTAGCAGCCCTTTGACCCTCCATCCTTGCGCCAAGTTTTAGGGGAAAAAGAATCATGATTAAAAATAATCTACGGAACATGAGATTAAGATCAGAGGGCAAAACAGGTAGATCTCCGGCCTGAGCCGGAGCGCTAGACAAGGCCCCTGGCGGCCCAGTGCCCCAACCTGTTACCCAGGTTCCTTCTTGCCACAGCCCCTTCTCACACTTCCTCACGCATGGTCCAAGCCTTATAGGGCACGATCCCCGGGGGACGTTGGGGATCCGCAGCAGGGACCTCCACCGTGGAGATGGGCAGGGAGTCCCAGGATCAGGCCTGGCTGCCCCTGTAGTACACCGAGACCAGGAGGCCCATCCGGAAGCTCTGAGGACAGACTGACCACCGTGACTCACCAGCAGGTTGCTACTGCGGTTATCCCCCTCCGCCATCGTTCCAGAAGCGCGGTTATCAACGAGCGCAAACACACTAAACCCGGCACCGGCACCGCAACCCGAGCGCCAGGGAACGCCCCGCAGGCTGCTTATATAGGCCTGCTGCCTTTCCCGACAGCCCTCGCGAAACTCGCTCTTCATTGGGTAGATCGCACTCCGGCTTCTGGGAAGCCAAGCCAACCGGCAGCTAGCGCATGACTTGAAATCCAGGTCAAAGGAGAGTGAAGCTGAGCGGAGCTGAAAAAAAAAAAACTCTGACCAATCAGAGTGCAGGGGTGTGGCCCGCGGGAGGCGGAGCGGAAGGAAGCGGTTCAACCGCCGTCGGTAGTCTCTCACCCTGATCTTCCTGAATGCTTGGGCTTTCCCTAGCTGTCTTCCGCTGGATCTCAAAGCCGCGGAGGCGCCTGTCGGCTCAGCCGAGTGGAGGATGCGCAGTGGCATCCTATGCGAGGCTAGAAGGGCAAAGGACGTTTTAGGTTCCTGTGGCACCTGCTTACTGAAAATCTGGCGGCCCCACGTGAGCGCTCGCCAGCAGTGTAACAGGCCTTTTGAGAACATGGAAGATGCACGAACTCTTAAAGGGCTTCATTTGCAGCCAGTCTTTGAGGGAATCATTTGCGGGGTGCTTTACTGGACTGATAGATCTCAGTATCTCAGGTAGCTAGGTGAGCGCTTCATTTGACGGGATGGATGGGTAGAGGAGCAATTCAGATGATGGAGCGCTTCAGACTGATAGATTAATGGGTGTATGGCGGACTTAAACTATTTTAGATTTAAATTTTTAAAAAAGCGTTTCGTTCCTTAAGTAATTACCAGGCTCTTTTAAAGTCCTTGGAGGTTTAAAAGAAACGTGAGAGATCACACAGTGCTCCTAAATAAGCCTGGTCCCTTCCTGGCCTATGGTGGTTCTATCACGGGCAATTTGTCATAGACATTGTGGAAAGTACTAGAAAAGGTACAGACTACAGTTTTGACCAGGAAGGACGCTCATCCTGTGTGTGTGTGTGGGGGGGGGGAGATATTATAATTTGGTTGATACAGAAATCATATCAAAAATTTTAAAACCTGGAGTTCCCTCCTTCACCTCCTCAGTATTAAGAACAAAAGGACCCAAACAGCTGCCACCAAGCTACGCAGTGAGGTATCCATCTTGCTGGTACCAGGAGCAGTCACTTTGCTAAGAGGCAGAGCTTTTAAAATCTCTCGCTTCTACCTTGACAACTTGGCTACTGTTTCAGAAAGCTTTGAGTTTAATCAGTGTTCCCAAAATAAAATTTAAATTTAGGCCAGTCCCAGGTCCAAACCCAGCTCTCACTAATCTTCCAAATGGCTCAGGGGTTACAAACACCTCTTTTTCTACCACAAAAGAGGACTGACCTTTTGAAATGTGTCAAATGATGAAGCCCTTAACACAAATCTTCCACAGAACTTTGGCACAACAAATGAACTCTTCACAGATATTCTCTCTTCCTTTAGAGCTTTCACTCAAAATACGGGTCTGCAGTTTGTTTTAAATATTGCTAAAATTAAGCTTCATACATTCTTTTGTTATTCAAGACAGGCTTTCTCTGTGTAGTCTTGGCTATACTGGAGCTTGCTTTACAGACCAGGTTGGCCTAGAAATCAAGAGATCCACTATCCTTGCCTCCCCTGGGATTAAAAGTGTCGATTCTTATCTAAGAACTATCCTACTGAAATAAATTAACTCACTGTTCAAAAAGAAGTAAAACATTTTTTGAGAACTTTTTAATTTGGAGAGATAATAGGGGAAAAAAAAAGCCACAAAACTGTATTTCAAAACAAACTTTCTGGGATCTACTTCAATAAATACAGAGCTTAGATACTGTATCTTTTAAGACTTGAACCTTTATTTTTTGAAAAACAGGTATTTCATACAATCTTTATCATGTTAATGTAAAGTAGGCGGGTGTTTTTGTTTTTCAAAAGATGCATTATGGACATTTTCAGGAAGCTGGTGTTATTTATTCAACTTTTAATCTTAAATACAAGCACAAAATTATATCTATCAGGAGGCATTACAACTTAAAAAAAAAGCCACTATTTGTACAATGTTACTAAGACAAGGAAGATTCAGTTCAACTCAACTTGCTCTTAAATAAGGGTTTAAAAACAAAAAACAACAAAAAAACACAAAATGTGATGTCACTGCCACCTGACATTCCAGGTAGAAATTTAAGGGGCTTGTAAATTAGAAAAATAACACAGAAATCTGAAACAGCTGAAACACACTGTCAGAAAAAGGGAAAACCACACTGCTTATCAGCCTGTTTTGGAAAAATAAAATTTCAGAACTATATCCAATTCTTTACCATCTTCAAATATCCAGCTGATTTGAGTTTTTAAGATTAGCACTAGAACTTCCTAGTGAGCCCCAATTCTCAAGTTTTCTCTACATGGTTGCCTTTCAAACCCAAGCTGTTTGCTTTTTGTAAACACAGTGATGTTATCTAGACCCAAAAGCAGGCAAAGTACAGCGACTGCCTCCTCTTGAAACTTTGCAAAGCATTGTGATGCTCACCAGTACTTGTTAGGAGGATTCTACCTATCCTATCCAGGTGACTGAAGATGAAGTCTTCAGTGACTAGTGCGTTAATTTTTGCCTCTGATTTTTTTTCTTTTAGGGGGTGGGTTCTAAATTACTAGCATTTTATAAATTCAATATAAAACAATGTTGGTCTTCGTCCACATATGAACACAAGAAACAAAGATGATTCAGGGTGCTAGTTCTAAGGGCTAAGATGTATGTAGCTCAGGGTTAGAGAGCTTGCCTAGCATGTGCAAGGTTCCATCCCTGCACTGCAGGAAATCCAGCTAATATTAGCAGCATAGCACTGACATCTGCTGTGTATGAATAGGAGTAGCAGGCTAGTTGTAGGTGTGTTCATTACTAAGAAAAGATTGGGAGAAAAGAAGAACCAGCTCCTTTGATTTTAGTACTGCACAAGTAAGCCCCTGAGAACTACAAAAGGTGGAGGGAAATAGGTCAGGAAGACTCTTGATTTAAAGTACTGCCTGTAATATACCCCAGATTAAAAAGGACCTAAGACTGCACATCAACTCTAATATTTGGCTGCATTGCCCTGCTTGGCATTTATTAAATGGCTCTTTCCTTAAATTTCGCACATCAGAACAACCACAATTAAAACAACAACAACAAAAAAAAAAAACAATGCAGATAACACCAAACATTGGACATTAAGAAATCTACTAATGAAGCTTAGATATAACAGAGGCAAGTGTTAAGGGCAAAGTGAAGGGAGTTTTTCCTTTGTATTACAAATTTCTTACCCTGAACCTGGGATTTGAGCTCTGAAATCAGTGATCTAAGAAAGCAAGTAGATCAAGACCTATCAGTTTCACACAGAAATCTCACACCTCAAAAGAACTCACCACCAGTGTCAAATCATCTAGCAAACTATGATCAGCGTATGACCATAAACAGAAAGACACTTTGGTAAAGAAACAGCTTCGTAGGTACTAGGCTTTAGCTTGGTAGAGATATATCAACTGACTCTAGATAGCTAATTAAAGACAACTAATAGCAATACATTTCGATTCTCAAGGGTAGTCTGAAATAGAAGAGGTTGTTCTGTACCTGCTGAATCCTAAAAGCAGAGAAAAGGAAGACAGAAGTAGGGAGTAGAGGGGTAGGGAATAAAGAGGGGGAGAGTTGGGAAAAAGAGAAAATATCCCTGGTTTTCCACAGGTATTTTGTCATCAAAAAAAGGATGACTTCAAAACTACAGCACTCTACATGATTTCATAAAACATTCCCCAGTGGCTCTGGTTTGTTTTTTTTCCCCCCTCACTTGAGGCTCCTTACAGAAGTTAAACATGGAAAGAATATGTGAACAGGAAGCCAAACCATACAAATGAGGGTTTTATCCAGAGTGCAGTGACAACAAGCTTTGAAGTCCTTGACTGCTCTTATCTGCCCTATAACCAACCATGCACTATTCTTCTCTCAAAGACTGGTTTAAAATTAAAAAAAGGATGGATAATTCACCAGAGGCACATTTTTTTTTGGTTGTTTTTTTAAGCGGTCTTATTTTTCTTGGATAAGACAAGTACTTCTGATGCCTGAGATTCTTGGGAGAATAAAATTCACCTATTACCAAAGCAGAAGCCATTTCTGACCACTACCACCACCTACAGGGATAAAAATCTGAGCTGGTTTTCTCCTTACAACAAAGTTCTTCCTAGCATAAAGAATGTCTGAAAATGACACATCTTGAGCAAAAGTGCAGTTGTCCTCAATGTCTCTAGGGAAAAAAATAGCATGCAAAAATACAGTATGGCATCAATATTCCAGCGAGGCTGTTTTGTGACAATAAGGCTCAAAATCAACAAATAAAACCAAATGCAATGTGCTAGATTCTTTAACTTGTCAGCCGACATGTGGAGCCTGACAGCAGCACCTTCTAACACTCATCGTTAAGAAAGTGGCATCCATCCTGTGAGGATTAGAATTCCAACTCAGCAGTCAGAGAAGAGCAGAGACACCTGGACCTCTCAGGCTTTTAGAGGCTGGCAAATTAGGTGGCCACCACACTAGTTGCTAAAATGCAGGGAAAAGACTCATATACTGTGTGCTATTCTGTGTTGATACGTGATTTTTAGCTCTATTCTAGTCTGCACTTCTACCAAGGATCAGCAGTGAGTACTGAAAATGCTAAACTGAAGGATGCCTTGATCATGACTCACTACACACTAGCCACTCAACAGCAAGCTATAAAATGTTGCAAAAGGTAAACAGAACGCATCATAGGCCACCAGCTGAACTTAAAGGTGCTGCTGGTAGGCATTACTGCGTATACCCCAAATGACAGGTAAACTAAAGCATTTTTAATTTACACTTTAAAACATAAAATTACACTTTGTAAATTAAAAGTATCAAATGAGAAAACTGAATTAAAAAACATTTCACTCTACCTCCACCAGAACATCACTTTATTGTGAACCTGTCATCAACAATGCAAACTCCAATAGGTTCTCTATCCTGGTTGTTTAAAAGGTAAAAGATTACATCAGATCAGCTACTTTCTATGAAAGAAACTACAGCAATCACAGAAGAGGGAAAATTTGAATGACCTCCAAAAAATGCACATCGTAAGCAGAGGGGAGTGCACATGAAATCAGTGTCTGTTAGACTCATTACGTTTGGATGCACAGTGACAATTCAGGAAACTGTACATGATAGAGTCACAGATATGACTGAAATAACCAGAGTTACATCTTGTATGTGATGATCACAGACCTTTAAACAATCCTTGAATTTCCCATGTTTTCATTGGATTTGGAGAAGCTCCTGTTTGTCTCCAAATATGGTAACAACGTGGAGACAAAATTTATGAAGTGTAAGGATTGAAATAAAAGTGAGTCTGACAGCTGGCTAATCTACCGGGGCGGGTCTATGGGGAGCCGGGAAACAGGTAAGCGATGGGAAGGAGTGGGATCCATAGGTGCTTTTCTCTTCATTTCAGAAGTCAGTTCTTCCGATGTAGTGTGTGTCTATTACACTGCTCTCCATTTTTTCAGTCCATTTCTGAAATTCATACAGCATAGCCTTTTGGTACTTAACTGGTCAACCCAACCAGTACTGTTGCCGAGCAACGAATGTTTCTCGAGAATCTGAACGCAACAACTCTTCCTTGGCTGTGAGTTCTTCGCGGCCCCAATTTTCTCTGTTTCTGATTGGGGTTTGTTTTCCTGGATTGTACACACAGGGTCAGGTGGAATGGAGTTCCAAGTCACTCTGTGCTCCGCAGCAGCCCCATTTCTTTCTCAGCTAACCTCCTGACACGTTTGCAGCTGTTCTGTGGCAGAAAGACAATCTCCGTGTGCAGGCAGTGAGCTTGCTTTCTTCACCTTTGACCCTGGTCGTGGTGTTGGGCGTATCCCTGAGTGCAGCTGTCCTGCAGGATTCACTTCCTAGTACACCGAGATTTCCTCAGAGTAAGCCCCCAGTTGCATCACCACCGACTGTGATGTGGCTTTGGATGCCTGAGGCTGAGTTGATTCTGGTGGATGTCTGACCTCGCTTAACCAGACTCATCTACTGTCTTGCCATTCACACCCAGGCTGTCCAACCTTCATACAGCTGAGCCAAGTTATCTAGATTAGTTGCTTCCTTAATGACATAGTCAACCTGTGAACATAGGTAGGACAGAATTGAAAAATCACTGAGAACCGGAAAGGTCACATTTTATATGCCGATTGCATGAGTTATCTCAAGAGCAAGTTTCTAACCAAACAAATCATCAAAAGGAAGAGAGATTATACTCTGGTAGAGGTGGCACTCTTCATGACCATAGGGGATGCAACAAGCTCAGTGGTCTTAGGAAAGTCAGAACCCTTGGAACTTTAAGAATGGTAAGAAGCCTACCCACCCCTACCACCATTTGCTCTCAGGGTTATACATGAAATGTTCTGCTTAGAAAAAATAAATGATGCAGATGTGGGTAAGAAGTGGTTAGTTTAGCCGGGCGGTGGTGGCGCATGCCTTTAATCCCAGCACTTGGGAGGCAGAGGCAGGCGGATTTCTGAGTTCGAGGCCAGCCTGGTCTACAGAGTGAGTTCCAGGACAGCCAGGGCTACCCAGAGAAACCCTGTCTCGAAAAAACCAAAAAAAAAAAAAAAAAAAAGGTTAGTTTAGGTAAAAAGTATGGCATCCCTACAACTTTTCTGTAATTTTAAACATTTTTCAAAATAAATTAACAACTGAATAGCTCAGCAGTAAGTATCTGTCTAGTACCTGTAAGGACCCAACGTTCAATCTCTAGCACCCCGGGATGGGGTTGGGTGGGGAGGGGAAGAGGTTGGGGGATGTGATACAGATACAGTAACAGGAGAAAACTTTGGAAAAAAGTACACCGGTATTCATGGGACTAAAGAGTCTACAGCTCCCAAAACTGTCATCCTCTCTTCATCTGACACTTCCAAGATCTTTAAGGTGAGAGTTAACTTGAGTGTGTGGTGGATGATTAGAGCAGTCATACAGCTTAAATTTCTATTCAAGAGGTTGCCTAAAAGGAAAGTACTAAGTAGTGAAGAGTCAAGTAGTGAGCATTTGACAACTTTAGCACCGTGTTACCAATCACCTTCTGAATCCTGAGTGTAAGTTTAAGGAGCTGATTTCTCTTTTCATCATTAAAATTTAGTGTGTGTGCGCACACACAGACGGATGGACAGACGGACGGACACATATACGGAAGTGAGAGGACAACCTGAATGAGTTGGCAACCTTTATTCTACCATGTGAAACTGGAGACTGAATTTAGGCTGTCAGGCTCTGAGGCGTATGCCTTTATCCACTGAACCATTCTGCTAGATCAAGAGCCTAATATTTCTTGATAAAATAAAGAAATGCGTAAATGAAATCCCTGAGCCCACCAGCAGCATTAATATATAGCTTAAGCTTAAAAAATAGTCACCTGCTCAGCAACTGACATCCTCCTGTTTGGATCAACATCTCGGCCCTCTAGCTTGGCTTTCACTCTCTTCCATACACTCACTGCATAGGAGTTTCTCTCTTGCACAGCTATGACACAATGACAGACGTGTAAGTCAAACCAAATTTTGTGTATTATAGAATTATAAGGCACCCATATTCTAACTGATTACCTTTCCCAGTTTTAGGGTCTCTGACAGCCTTTTTGGGACTACAGGCGATGCTCTTGCCAGTTCCTGGGATGGTGCTTGGTGGAGTATCTGCTGATGTAGCCAGATTTTTCTGAATCAGCTTTTTAGCATTCTGAGACATTACATCAGGCTGAGTCTTCTGGCCAGTGTTACTCCTAACCGCTAAAGAGAAAGAACAGGTGGCTCAATTTGCATACAAACAAAACTTGGGGGTGAACCTGGGGGTGGCAGCACACACACAAGAGCTGGTTGATAGGACGTATTCCACAGTACTCAACCTTGAAAATGAACTTGATTTTATAATGTTAAAAGTCCTTATCCCACTGTGGTGGCTCATGCCTTTAATCCCAGAACTAAGGAGGCAGAAGGATCTCTTGAGTTTAAGGCCAGTCTGGTCTACAGAGTGAACTCATACCCACACGGAAGCACAACCAAGGTCGAACTCTGGAACACATATACCCCAACTCACACGTAATGCCTGTGCGTGCGCACACACGCACAGGCGCACACAGCCTAACCCACTATAAAAAATATTCCTTAAAAATTGGGAGACACAGCTCAGTAGTTTAGAGTACTTCCTGCTCTTACAGGGGTTCTAGTTCAACTATCAATATCCACAACCATTAGTAAATGGAAATCTAGGGTATCTGACGGAGACCCTCTTCTGATCTCTGGGGACACAAGGCAGCACCTATTGGTGCATAATGCAAGCAAAACATTCATACATTAAATTTAATAATCTTGCCGGGCAGTGGTGGCACACACCTTTAATCCCAGCACTTGGGAGGCAGAAGCAGGCAGATTTCTGAGTTCGAGGCCAGCCTGGTCTACAGAGTGAGTTCTAGGACAGCCAGGGCTACACAGAGAAACCCTGTCTCAAAAAACAAAAATAACAACAAAACCCTTGGGGGGTGGGGGGGGCTTCCTCACCACCTTCCTAAACCATTCCTCCCAGCCAATCTCAATTTCTCAGCAACTCCCTGACAACTACAAAATGGCTCACCAGAGACATCACCACACATAATTGGATCTCAGATCAGTACATCACTCAAACTATCAGCCAAGCTTCTTCTTGCAGTAAATGTTTAATTAACACTGAGATTCACCACTGGACAACATCAGAGAGTGAGAAATTTAGAGCAGTCAACCCTAAATGTATCACACCCCTCCCTTCAAGACTCAGAGGTCTATGCAGAAGAGGTGGTGGGAAGACTGTAAAGCCAGAAGTAGTAGATGACTATAAAGGAAACAGCATTTTCCAGACACAACAGGGGTGATACAGCAGAAAATTTTTTTTTCTTTGTTTCATTTAGTTTTAGATTTTGTGTGTGTGCTTTTGTTTTTAATTATTTTTCTTTTAAAGAGAAAAAAAAAATATAAAGTTAAGGTAGGGAGGGAGGAAATCTGCAAGGAGTTGGGAGTAAGGGAAAAAACATGGCCAAAATATATTGGATGAGGAAAAGCAACAGCAGCAAGAACACAGGAAAGAAAAGAAGGCAGAGGCAGAAAAATCTCTGTGTATTCTAGGCTAACCAGGGCTTACAGTGAAATGCTATCCTTTAAAAATAAGTATCAGCATAGAACAACATACTTTTTGGGCATTTATAAATTTGACATCAAGCAATAATCAATATTAACTGGAAAAAAGTAAAATGATCCTGATGTCTATGTGCTATAGTATGTACCACCATGCTTGACCTTAGTTATTCTTTGATGGAAATCAATCTATTCATTTTAAAATAAAAAACAATATTAAATCTCAACAAATTTTCTGACTTCTTTTTCAGCTTGGTTTACTTGTAAATATTTTATAGCATTTTTACCCCCACGCCTCTTGTGTATATAAGCACATACAGAGAGAGCAGATTAGGCATCAGATCCCTAGGAGCTAAAGTTATGGTAAATACCAAACTTTAATACCAAAATCTACTGAGCTGGTTGGTATATGGCAGTATTAAAGAAAACTCTTTTAAAAGGCAGTGATGATAAATACAATAACCCTTCACCCATGGCTAAACACCTAACCCTGTATGTATAAACGGTCAACACATCAAGATCGGGCTGCTTTCATACCTGCAGCAAAGGACGGCTGGTAAGTAGCAGATGAGGTTGGACTTGAACATTCGTTTGCTGCGTCGGTGACTAAAGGTGATGCAAAACTCACTAAATTATTATAGATACTGAAATACAAAATTTATAAAGTATTTATTTATGGAATGTTCTGTCATATAACTGTTTACAAACATATGAGCAAAACTAGAAATAAAAATGACAAAGAGAGAAGCCTCTCATGCTTTACTTCTACTTCACTAGGGCTGGCCAGGGAGCACCCTTACCTCTGGCTTTGTGTCTTCAGTTCTTTCAAGGTGGGAGTGATTTCCTGCAGCATTTCAACATGTTCTTGACTTCGAACCTGGCCCATGGCCTGGACTAGTGTGAACAAAACTGTCTGAATGTTGTCCTGCCATGACTTGTATTCAGCCAGGAACTGCCTGACACTGCTCTCATAGGGAATGTCTTCAGCATCTGCTAGAGCAGCCTCTTCGTCCTGCCACCAATGCATAAACCATTAAGAATAGACTTATTTGTTCCAGCAACTCCTTTCAAGATAGTAACCTCTTGATTAAGAGGTAATAAGTGATCTAAATATCACTGTGCTTGATCTGGTTATTATAGGTCAGTTTTCTTTTATTATAGAATCTTTGTTTCCAGCACCAAATAAAAAGAAATACCAATATGACTGTTGTAGCTGCTCTTGGGACTTTGTGAGTTCTTTTCCCTCTTTATCCCTCCAGTTTCACCGCTTCTCATTAGATACGAGACAAAGAAGGATAGAGGGAGGAGAAAGGGGAGAGAGGGGGAGAGGGGAGAGATCTATGAATCTAATTTCTTTTTTCTTTGAGCATGACTATTACACAGCAACCACTGCCCTCCACTCTTCCCCCAGTGACTACCAACCACCAACCTATTGGGGCTCTACCATTTATATAGTCTCTGAAACGTTCCCAGAATTCCAAATGTCACACAACCACAGAAACTATCTGCAGCTATCAAAACCACACTTCTGCTAGAGCGCTAGGCACTTCATCGTCAGCTTCTGTAAAACAGCCCCCATATCCCCACACCTGGGATTAAAATGAAAAAACATATTCTTTTTTTGTTTGTTTTTCAAGACAGGGTTTCTCTGTGTAGCCCTGGCTGTCCTGGAACTCACTGTGTAGACCAGGCTGGCCTCAAACTCAGAAATCCACCAGCCTCTGCCTCCCAAGTGCTGGGATTAAAAGGGTGCACTACCACTGCCTGGCTGAAAAAAACATATTCTTATAATATTTGTTTTTTTAAAGAAACCGAAACCAGAATTCTCACTATAGACTGTCCCTACTATTTTGTAATGATAAAGTAATTTAATTTAGCTTTTATTGGGATTGCATTTCCTTATTAACCAGACTGAGTAGGGTACTGGAGGGAAGAGACCGTAAGTCGTTCATTCACTTTGGAGGCAAGCTGTATATATTTGGAAATACAGGTGGAGAAGAAAAGACACAAAACCAAAATACCTGCTCCGTGACACTAAATTAACCAATTTAAGCCTTGGGTTCTCTCTGTACAAAAATCAGAATGCCTGCTTTAAAACATAGTTGATGAAAATACTACATTTTGATGCAGTTACAAACAAGTTGCAAAATGTAAATTGAGAGATTATTTTTGTTTATATAGTGTCACATCTTCCACAAAGCTATTATTTTGAGACAGGAAATTACGCTGTTGGGATTCATTACCTTAGCCATGGCTTTTAGGAGATGCTTTACGTCTCCCAGCTGCCGGTTGTGACCCGTGAGCACAGTCTTTACACTGTCGACTAGGCTCTGGATGGTCTCACAGACAGTCTCTAACTGCTGCTCCTTCTCTGTTTGAACAGCCCTTTGGGTGGACATATCCTGGGTCAACTGTTTATGTGCTGATAGAAGCCACTCAGAACTGCCAATAGGATGTTCAAGAGTCGTGTCCTAAATAGAATAAGCATTAATTCACTTGGAGTAAGTCCTATCATAACCATCAGCAAGAGATACAAACTCTCAGTTGGCTTTTGATTTGATGATACATAGAAGACAATACTTAACAATTTCAAGTCTGTATGAAGAATTCTAATTTTTCTGCATATCATATAGGATATAAATGCTTGAAATATAAAATGCTTGAAAACTAGCAATACAGTTAGAATGACAAACTAAAGTCTCTAAACTTACCCTAAATTACTCTTTGAAATGAAGACAAAACTTCCTGAAACAGCCTAACTAAATCTTCTCCAAGCACTCAAACCCTGACCTCCCTGACTTGGCACTTTCCGGCTTAGCTCACCTAGCTGCTCTACTCTCCTGGCACACTGCACACAACAATATACACATTTTGCCCCTTCACAACTTTCACATAAGCCACAGTATCTTCTTCATTCAACCTATTATTGAACAGTCAAATTCCATGGATGCTAAAAGCAAGATTTAATCATTACTGCATCCCTGTAACAACTTGTTACATATGTTCAGTCTCCAATAACCATAACCTTAATTTAGGTTACTGGCCTTTAAACACTAGCAGTTATTTTCTACCACAGAACTCACCACTCTCTGTAATAAACGAAGCTCTAACTCGGAAACTGAGCTGTTGAACTGTGACGCAAATGAACACATCTGCTGACACCGTTTGATTAGTTCAAATAAGGCAGCATCTAGGCTTAAGGCTTCGGCAGTTCTTGTTCGTAGACTTTCAAAATGAATGATATTGCTGCAGAGAAAAGTGACCTGTGAAGAGAGAACCCATATTGTGGTGGAAAAAGTGATGATGTGAAAAACAGCACCACTGACACATTTCTAGAATCTGAATTAGAATTGGTCCTGAAAACTTAATTACAAAGGCTGTGAGTAGTACTTACTTTTAATTTTTCTCAGTATTTACAAGATCTGAGACAGCTAAAAAGTATCTTAAGACAAAGTTCAAATGGTGTCATAATCTCGAAACAGAAGCCTGAAAGGAGTGTGTAGTACCTGGTTGGCTCTCTGGCTCTCTTGAGAACAAGATTTCTTCTTTCAGCTATTGTTGCTTCAAAATCTTGTAATACTGGTGCCAGGGCAGGATTGGCACCACCTGCCCACTTCAGCCGCTGCTCAATGCTCGCTTCAAGGGCTGCTAGTTTCTCCTGTAAAAGTCAGCAGAAACCCTGAGCCTTTACTACCATATTCTCCACTCCCTATTTAAGCAATTTATGGTCAGATTAAGAAGTAGTATGGGTGGGCTTGCTTAATTTAGAAAACATAGCTAACACCTTTGTTTCAGAGTTCATCTTGATTTTGAGTACTTAAGGGCCAAAAAAATATTAACTTTTGATTTACTTAAAATCTGTAACACTTTGATGTTCTTTGGGGTTTCCTTAATTTTTTTTTTTTGCAGCATTTGTGTTTTTTTAAAAAGCAGTTTCTTTAAATTTAAAATATCTTTTAAATATAAACTATCTTTTTAAGAGATTTATTTTATGTATTTGAGTACACTGTCACTCTCTTCAGACACACCAAAAGAGGGCATCAGATCCCATTACAGATGGTTATGAGCCACCATGTGGTTGCTGGGAATTAAACTTGGGACCTCTGGAAGAGTAATCAGTGCTCTTAACCGCTGAGCCATTTCTCCAGTCCCTTAAAGCAGTTTTTTTTAAAATTAAATTCAGATTTGGCATAATGATGGCATACTTGTAATCTCAGCACTGGGAATGCTGATGGCCAGATCCAGGCTAGCCTAGGCTATGGGGTAAGAACCTGTATTTCTATGTCAAAACAAAAAACAAAAACAACTAAATAAATAAATACTAAAAACTGAAAACTAAAAACATTGCTGGAGATATATGTAGCTGAGAGGTAGAACTCATGCCTAGGAAGCATGAGACTATGTTCAATCCTCACCACAAGAAAAATAAAGTTTAAAATTAAAGGAAAGGAAAGGAAGGAAGAAAAGATGGTTGAGGACATGCTCAGGTGGCAGACTGCTGGCCAACTTAAAAAAACTAAAATCAAAAAGTTTCACTTCAAAATTTTAAAATACCATGTTAGTACTGAATTTTATTTATTATTAAATTATATAACCAGAAAGGAATGTCAAACATCTGAGTTATGAAGGACACAAACAAATATACAGCTTCAAGACCAATTCTTTTTTAAAAAAATTAACAAAATATTTAGCTTTCAACAGAGAGCTGGACGAATATAGTCAACAATCATTTAGAGGTTCTGCTGCACTGGACATATTAAATCCTTTATCTACAGGACAGAAACTAAAAAGTAACCAATAAGCCAGTAAAATAGTTACTATAGTAGTCCTTGGAAAGTACAAAACAAAACAAATGTCTGTTTTCTTAAGACAGAAAGGCATAGTGTTGTAAGGGAGGGGAGGTGGAGAGACTCTGGGAAGAAAACTGTGATCAGAATATATTCTATGAAAAGACTTAATTTTTAATAAAAACAAGTAAGATGGAAAGTGAAAAAGGACTGTGTTATATTCAATTGTCGTAGGAACCAAAGACAGGCGCAGATATGCTGAGTTACACTTCTATAACAGAATGTGCTAGTAGGAAGACAGACCTGAACAGTCCCAATTGAAGTCTCAATCTGACTGAGAGCATGCAGTTTCTTCTTCATGCTGGTCAGGATTGCAGACCGCGCGGGGTGACTGACATGGCTTGTGGTCTGTTGATAAGGAGGTCTTCATGCTGCCACTATTCAAGGAAAAAAAAAGAGGAATGTAGACTCAGTAGAACAAAAAACTTCAGATAAATAAGGCAAGAGTCACATGAGGTAAGACTGGAAGAAAGAAAATTGAATTGCAATAAAGGGACAATTAGTTGGGGAGAATAAAAGAAGTATCACATCTAACTGAAAACTTCCCTGACATGAAAGATAGCTGGTAAACTTCACAGATCACTAATATATGGCATTCAAATAGGAATTATTAAGACAGCTGGCAAGTACATTTCGTGAACCTACTTCCAAAAACAACTGACCTTTCCAGGTCTGGTGGAAAAAAACTTGTAATCCCAGTACACTTGTGAGATGGAGAAAAGAGGATAACAAGTTCCAGGTCAGTTTGAGCTTGATTTCAAAACAACAACAACCCCTTATCTTGGCTATGTGTGTGTGTCAATCTCTAGATAAAAAGAAGCAGTAATCTTAGTTTGGGGTCTGGTGGGAATGTCTAGGAAGGAGACTAGACAGAGACTAAAAGATAGCACAGAAGAACTCTCCACATTCTATTAAAAAAATTTTTATTATTTTAATGTTCTGAGGGTCACTGGGGCTACAACTTCTACAGGAGCTAGGAATATAGTTTAGTGATGTGCCTGACATGTGTAAGGCCTTGGATTTGATTTCTAGCACCAGTTAAATGATAATCCAATAGTTGTATATTATACTTAAAGCTTGAAAGTGTGCTCATATTTAAACAAGTTTCTCTCAATATTAACTGTCACTTTTCAATTTATAGTTTGTTTTTCATTATTATTACTTTTTTTTTCTTTTTTGGTTTTTTTTTTTCTCTCTTTTTTTTTTTTTTTTCCGAGACAGGGTTTCTCTATGTATTCACTCTGTGAACTCACTCTGTAGACCAGGCTGGCCTCGAACTCAGAAATGCACCTGCCTCTGCCTCCCAAGTGCTGGGATTAAAGGCGTGCGCCACCACCGCCTGGCATTACTATTATTTTAAACAAGGTTTTAGACAAGGTCTCATGTAGCCCAGGCCAACCTCAAACCTACCATATAGTTGAGGATGACCTTGAACTTCTGGTCCTCCAGCCTAAACGAGTGTACAACCCAGTTCAGTTTATACAGTATTGGGTGTCCTGGGCCTTGTGCATGCATTACCAACTATAAGTAAGCTATATTCCCCAGCCCCAACACTGATAATGTCTAAGGGAATAAAATCCAAAATATTTGGCATTTCAAAGAATAAAACATTTTCAGAAGTCATAAAGCATTACTCCAATCCATAGACAATGTGCAAGAAGCAGGACTAATGTGACTGGGGTTGAATACTACTTTTCCTAACTTATGAAGTAAGAAAATAGCTAGTGATGACAAAACTCCCAATAGTCCCTCCTGAAACATAGTTCCTTCTGATCACTGTTTATGCCAAAACAGATTTAAGAAAACTGACATTCTTTTGACAAAGTCGAAGTCTACGTTTATAAAAGAATAAATAAGAAAGCCATTGCTGAGCTACAACATTCCGTTACGATATTCTTACCATCTTCAGATTGTCGCCTAACCCTCACAAGTCATCCTCCATAAGAGATACCATCCTCAACTAGGTTTGGTGTCAGAAGTCCACAGAACTGACGTTACAAACATTTCTGTATTAAGGTTCATTTTCATTTTGATTAGAGACCTGTCTGCTCTTGACAGCTTCCTGTCTAGGCTTCTTAGAAGAAATTGAGCATCTTTGGAGTTACTCCAGTTGTGGTGAGATGGCCACTAGGCAAGAATTGTCTCTTTTCATCTACAGACAAATTACTGTCCTGAAAAGGACACACTTGGCAGATTCTATCTGCCAAGACAGAGTAATCAGCCCTTAATAATTCTGCATCACTAGGTCTGTCAGATGATCCTGGGCCAGAAGGCTGAAGATCGGATGCTCCAACGTTTTGTAGTTATAGGGACTGTCCAGGTGTTCAGCGGTCTCTATAAACTGGCTAAGTTTTAGAAGCTATGCTCTGTGCTTCCCATAATTTCAGTTAGTTCAGTCATTCTGGATTTCTGATAGGGTTGAAGACTTATAGTCTCATAGCCAATCCTGGCTATTTACTTTGAGAGAAAAGATTTGAGAGGATGGTTTTTAGCTGACATTCATTCTAAAGCCAAGAAAAAAAAGCCAGATTCAGAACTAGGAGAGATGACAGAGATTCTGGTTAGTCAACAAAATGATGGACTGAGTATTAGGTCTATCTTGTACCTTACTGATACAAATTGGTATAGTTATGTTCTAATTGTATTTTGAGAGAAAAGTTTTATTTTAACAGGAAGGGTGATAGGTAGGAGGAGTTAAGGTGGGAGGAGTAAGGAGAGGAAGAGGAGGTGTGGAGGAGCTAGGAGGTGAGAGAGAGAGAGAGAGAGGAGAGAGAGAGAGAGAGAGAGAGAGAGAGAGAGAGAGAAAGAAGAGAAGAGAAGAGAAGAGAAGAGAAGAGAGAGAGGTGTGTGTGGAATATGGAGGCAGATGTTCACGTGTCTCCTCCAGTCAAAGATAGTTGGTATATCTAGGTTGGGTATTGGGTTGCACTTCTGATTGTATGGGCATCTTGTTATTGAGCATTACCAAACTTATAAAGCCTTTGGATTAACATTTAAAAAAAAAAAGTTACTAATAAAAATAAAACCCAACTAGTTTGGTTGGAATACAAATCCGTCTTATCCCAAAGCCTGTGCTTACATGACAAAACAGGCTTCTTCTATAGGCACTTTTCAAAATAAAGATGGATTTACTTAGACCCAAAGCTATGCACTGTATTTTTAGAGCATCAGCGAAATGTATTTAGAGATAAATTTAATTATAAACTCAACAATACAGGATGCAGACCTACCTACATCATGAATAAATACAACCACTATAAATTACATTCACAAACAATACTCACTGTTCATTAATACATAAATATATAAAATGTTTATCATGCAGTTCTGCTCAAAAGGACATTATACATGAAACCAACTCCATTCCATTTTAAAAAACAAAAACAAAAACAATTTAAAGAAAAAAAGTAATTGCAAAGAAAATGCAAAACCCTTGAAAGTGTTCACTGTGGTTTGGCACAACTGGGGCAGTTTACTTTTACATATTTTCTTTTTTTTTGGTTTTTCGAGACAGGGTTTCTCTGTGTAGCCCGGGCTGTCCTGGAACTCACTCTGTAGACCAGGCTGGCCTCGAACTCAGAAATCCGCCTGCCTCTGCCTCCCAAGTGCTGGGATTAAAGGCGTGCGCCACCACCGCCCGGCCATATTTTCTTTATATCGTCATATATGAACTGTGTAAGGAAAACAAAATTACACAGCAAACTGCTTACCTGGAACATGGCAATGTGCAGTTGCACCCGCTGCA
The DNA here is from genome assembly GCA_021653895.1 of Mastomys natalensis. Taxonomy (NCBI): domain Eukaryota; kingdom Metazoa; phylum Chordata; class Mammalia; order Rodentia; family Muridae; genus Mastomys; species Mastomys natalensis. The sequence continues at coordinate 135,813 of JAJTUV010000200.1, read as the reverse complement.
AACTTGTCTTACAAGAAGAAATGCTGGTTTCCAGCCTGCGCACCAGGTCATGCTTCTTCCAAGCTGTATCATAGGAGCTGGCTAACACAGTAGCTCTGTTCATTACCAACTGTGAGAATTTCCCTACCTGGATGTTGTGCTCCACAGCTTTCTTACACAGATCATCTACAGAAACTTTGCTTTCAGCACCAAAGTCCTTTGCTTCTACCTGAGCAATAATGTCTACACCCAGAGCACTGATAAAGCTACACAATGTGAGTCCAAGGGCTTGGTTTGGGAGTCCTATCAAAAGCTGTCTTACAAAGTCAGCTGTAAAGGCCTTGATAGGCTTGGCCATTTGGTCTTCACTAAAGCAAGAATTTCTAAAAAGGGTTTTCACATTGACAATCTGAACAGGTCCATTCACAGTATTCTGATCTTCAAGTGAACTTGATCCTAAAAAGAAAGAAATAAAACAAAAATCATCTTAAAATGGGACCTGAATAAATAAAATCATATAAGATATTGCTTATCTGAAAAATGGAGAATTCACAAGTGCACAGTTAAATTAAGCTTACTCCAAATGATCCCCTTCTAGAGTACTATGAACATAGCCAGAATGCTAATATTACCTGACAATGTTTTAGAAAAGGTACCACAGAGTCTGAAGAATTCCTTAATTGTCTGTAGTCTTTTTAAAAAGAAAATCTCTTCTAGCACCTGCCGGTGATTGTCATCATCAAAAAAATTGACCTGGGTACTCCTGGCTTCCCGAATAATGTCAATCTTCCGCCAAGCAACAGGGATTTCCATCTTGTTTAACTATGCAAATGGAAAAAAAGGAATGCTCACTTTCCTCTGCTCACATTAAATGACTGTTGCACTTACACCTTTCATAAAACAAAGTTATTGTTTACCTTCTCAACTAATAAGCCAAAAGCAGTTTCAACTTGGGCAAACATGCCATCAAATGCTACCAAAAGCATCTGGCCAGCTGACATTTTTGGTGTTTCATCAACTGAACCATTTCTTGGTTGGATTAATTCACCATATTGAGCATGTAGCATTCTAGAGAAAAAGAAACTGGTGTTAAAACCCTCACCTGAAGGAGAGTTTGTTTGGGGAATACAAAAGTCTGTGAGTCTTAAGAGACCTCTATGCAAAGTCTACAGAAACATGCTAGCATTATGCTAACTTCTATGAGAGAATGGTATTAGTGCCAATTCTATTACGAAATCAATGATTCCAGCTCAGTTTTAGTAATGTGTAAGAACTACTTATGTAATTTCAATTTTACACAAATGTGAAGGACATTTTTAAAATTACTATATAATATATAATAACACCAAGAATAACCTAATTCCAAAATGTAGATCTATAAAACTGTCAGGTGTGATAGTACTATAGCAATGTAATTGGAACCAACTTTAGACAGTAATGGAAGTAGCTGCCATTTGGAGTATATAAAGTTTTGAATTATGTACATTTCAAAACTTAAAAATATCTTGTCATTTAGAGCATGTCAGATGACAACTTTCATCAACAGTAAGGCGTGATGTCATATGCCTCTGACCCCAGCAACAGAAAGCCAAGACAAGAATCCTGTATATAGCCAATCAGAAAGTTCTAGGCTCAATAAGAGTCTGTTATTTTTTAAAAGGCAGAGCAAAGGTGGAAGACATTTGACATCAACTTCTGATGTACATACATGAGCACATGTACCTGCACCCACACCTACACAGCAAGGGGAGGTCTGAAATTCAATAAAACACACACAGATTTAATCTAACTTTTAACCATTCCTTAAAATCATGATACTGCTATTACATAAATAGTTCCAGCCACTTTTAACTGGTACATGTCGATACTATTAGTTACACTCCTACACAACTACAGCTAAAAAGGAGAAAATGGGATTTCTAAGTGCAGCATTGATTCAAGAAGGAATTATTGCTACATTCTTGTTGAAGGAACAACAAAAAGTTTATATTCATATTGTTTCCTGAAATATTTAAGAAAATATCTACTTCAAAATAACCAAGGAAAGGCTGTTAAAATGGCACAACGGATAAAGCAATCAGATCATGCAGGACTGATGACTCAAGTTCAAGCCACAACCCTAGTAAAGGTGGCGACACAGGACTCCACAAAGCAGTTCTCTGACCTCTCTAAGTGCACACTGGAACATGCACCCTCCCCAGCAACACGTAACAAAATTAACAAGGATGAGCAGGTGCAAATGACTTCACATGTGGAAACAAGCCCTTCTCTCCCTCCCTCCTCTCTACTTGTGATTTTCCATGTGAGGAACTCAGGTGGGTAGTATTCCTGACCCCTCAGTTATACTTCCTGCAGTAAACTTAAATACTAGAATGACAAAGAAAGTGAGTCTCTGAGGGCTCTCAGCACAGCTACAATGTATGTCTACAAAGCTATACAATCCCAAAAGTTTCCAAAGTCAAACTGCTTTTCTGGATTAAAGAAGAATACAATGTTTAATCTCCCAAACACAACTATAAACTAAATTAAAACTGTTTGCCTGAAGTGGGGTATACATTTAATCAGCCAAGTTAATCAGCTCAAATACTTTCATGGTTTAAAAAAATATACCGAGAGCTGACAGGAGGGCTCAGTGGGTATAGGTACTTGTCACAGAAACCTTACAACCTGAGTTAGATTCTAAGAACCCATATAAAAAGATGGAAGAACTGACTATAAAGCTGTTTTCTGACTTCCTTCCACATATGCTCTGTGGCAAGTGACTTCCCCCTCCTCCTCAAGTGTGCATACTCCCCACCAACACCCCACAAAAAATAATCCCCCCATATACACACACTGAACTTTATGCACACATGGTAGCCATGACAACAAAAGGGTAGTTGTGTGTACAACAAAGAGCTGCATAAGCCACTAAAGGGCATAGAAACTCAAAAAGGTATGTATGTTACTAGTGAAATATAAGCACATTCCATGACTTTCCCACTGACCATTCATAACACTGCTATTGTGAAGAAAGCATGCACTAAGGTCAGACTAGAGATGAGCTTACAGATGATTGCAGACAATCTCTAGTAAAACTGTAATTATGAAGTAATAGACTTGTGTTGTTTTTTTTTTAATTATAAAATTCATTAGTAATCAGATTTTCCCTAAAAATTAAAAATACATTTAATTGCGTTAGAGCTCAGAATCTCATTACCTGGTTTTCTCCTACTTCCTACCACCTCTCTTTTTGTGAAAGAGGATGGCTCAAACTAGCCATGTTCTTGCCTTGGTCTCCAAAGCCATGGTATTTCAGGCATGTGTCACTATTGCTGATTTGCCATCTCTCTCTCTTTTTTTTTTTTTTGCTGAACTAGAACATGGCTCGCTAACACGTTTACCTGGCAACATCAATATAATGAGCATGAGTTTCTTCTTCAAGTCCCATGGCTGTGTTTCGTAAGTAGGCTTGAAGCGACTCAACCAGAGTCTGCAAAGGAACTCCATCAGTTGTCTGCTCAATGAGACTGTCTAGTTCATGGAGCATACTTTCTAAGGTGCACTCCCCCTTCATTAAACATCTAAGTGCTTCTGGGAATATGATTTGCCGAAAATTTGAATTCAATTCCTACAAAAACAAGAAATACAGATTTTAATGCTTTTGCCAAGTATTATACATTTCATAATGCAGTTCCAGAATTGAAACACAAAAAATACAGGGCATGGTGGCACAAGCCTGTAATCGTACCTCTCAGGAAGCAGAGCCTAAGGGGTTACTTCAAGTTTGAGGGTTGCCATAAATTTGATAGGAACCTGTACCACACAGCAAATTCCACACTAGCCAAAGCTACAAAAAGAGATGCTGTGTCCAAAAAACCCAAAACTTAAAAACAAAACTAGGCTGGGTATGATGGTACACCTTTAATCCTAGCTCTTGGGACTAGGAGGCAAAGGCAGGATTAGAGGCCAGCATAGACCAACCACATGATGAAATCCAAGTACCAGCTAGACCTGCAAAATAAGACCCTATCTTTAAAAAAAGCAATAGAAAGAAAACACACACACAACACCCACAACAACAACAAAAAAACCCAACCTACATGAAGCCACACTCTGATCCTTAAATTTTTTTATTATTTTATGTATATGAGTATTTTGTTTCATGTATGTCTATGTAGTGGCAAGCTTGGGCCATATCGCTCTGGCTACACAACTTTGGCTCCCTGAAGATCATACGCATGCACACACCACACACCAGTTAATTTTAAACTGTCTTGGCTACCTCAAAGGCGGGGCACTCCTAAACCTTCCCCCCTACTAATGGAGACCCAACAGGACAGTGGCCACTTAACTAAATCCTTACATGGCTTGTTGGCTTTATCTCCTGTCCTAACACTTCATGGCAATCTTTCTTCCTTCCGCAATGCAACCTGGCTCACACAACTCTAAGGGTCCTGCCCCATCTCTCTTTGCCCAACCACTGGCATCGTTATTGATTGATCAAAAACCAATTAGGGACAAGTCCCTTTAGTATTTAGACACACAGATTCCCAACTGAATCAAAACATTAAAACCAATCTGTAACAGGAAGAAGCCATGGAGAGTTGACAGCCCAATTCCTTGGGTTTAGGTGTCTGGTTATGGTTATTTTTACCAATTACAGATAGGTTGTCATTTTAAGGGCTAATTTGGAAACGGTCATAATTTTGAACAGAGAGGAAACAGATGGGATAGATTACTAAATTTTATTCTTTTTTTTTTTTTTTAGATTTATTTATTTATTATATATACAGTATTCTGCCTGCATGTATCCTGCAGGCCAGAAGAGGGCACCAGATCTCATTATAGATGGTTGTGAGCCATCATGTGGTTGCTGGGAATTGAACTCAGGACCTCTGGAAGAGCAGACAGTGTTCTTAACCCCTGAGCCATCTCTCCAGCCCCCTAAATTTTATTCTTGAACAAAATATTGTGTGGCCATAATCTTACATTGGTATAAATCTGTCTATTGATATAAAATTTGAAATTAATATTGTTACTCTTAAGATACGCATTGTGCCTATGCAACTCATTCAAGAATACAAGGTTTTGACTCAGTCCTTCTAATAACTGCTATTACAAACTGTTTAAGATAATTAAGTAACACAAGTTAAGGGCCAGATAGTAAACTCATGGTTAGGTTAGATTCTAATTTAATTATAATAAAATGCTTTTCAATTTACTCAAATAGAAATGACTAAGAGAGCCGGGCAGTGGTGGCACACGCCTTTAATCCCAGCACTTGGGAGGCAGAGGCAGGCGGATTTCTGAGTTCGAGGCCAGCCTGGTCTACAGAGTGAGTTCCAGGACAGCCAGGGCTACACAGAGAAACCCTGTCTCGAAAATCCAAAAAAAAAAAAAAAAAATCCAAAAAAAATGAAATGGCTAAGAGTAGCTAAGGTTTAACAGTTCAAATATACTTTATATAGTCTTCAAAAACATCAGATCCACAAAATATGACATTTTAGGTGTTTTTATTATCAAAGGTCATTTGACAACAAGATATGTCTGCTCTTGACAGTAAACATCTTTACTACCATTCAAGGTTGCTTATCATGGCAAGGTAGCCATGGGGCAAAAATTGCTCTATCCGACTACAGACAAAAAATACTGCTCATGAAGGGACAGATAATGCAGGAGAGTTGACAGTTTAGTTCTGCCAAGACAGAACGAACTAGTCCTTCACAGTTCCCGATTCATTTCAAAGTCTATCAGATGGTTCTGGGCCAGAAGGCTAAAGGAATAGGGGCTGTCCAGGTAGTCAGCCTTCTCTACAACTGTTTTAGAAGCTATGTTTAGTGCTTCCTAAATACTCAGGTAATATTTAATTTGTTCTTGGATTTCTGATGAGGTTGAAGTCTAGTTATAGTCTCATAAACAAACAGGTTGTTTAGCATTGAGAGATATGATATAGAGTTGAAAACATGGTTTTCATATGGTGTTATAGGCTAAAATCAAAACATAATTCAGGTATAGAATCAAACTCTTCAAATTAGGAATGATGGTAGAAAATGATGGTTATCTTTATGTAACTGACAAATATAATGGACTAGCTGTCATTTGTATATCCTACTCTATGATTTACATAATTGTTATGGTTATACTCAATTTATGTCTGAGAAGACTTTTGCTTTTTTTTTTCAGAATTTGAAAACAGAAACTAATTAGAACCAATTAGAGATTGGTTTTAATGCTTTGATTCGATCAGGAATCTGTATGTCCAAACACTAAAGGTCCTTGTCCCCAATTACTTTATGATCAATCAATAAAGATGCCAGAGGCCAATGGCTGGGCAAAGAGACGGGATGAGACCCTTAGAGTTGCTCAGGCCAGGACTCATTGGGGAAGAAAAAGATCACCTTGAAGATGTGGGATGCAGATGGACGTAGGAGCTACAAGAAGCCATGTAAGAATTTGGGTAAGAGACCACTGGCCACTTCCCCAATTGGACCTAGGGTAGCAGGAAAAGGTTCAAGAGTGCCCAGCCTTTGAGGTAGCCAAGACATTTTAAAATTAACGTGTTGTGTGTGTGTGTGTGTGTGTGTGTGTGTGTGTGTGTCTTTCATTTGCAGGTCCAAAGATAGCTCCTGGGCCTGTACAATCTGCAGGGAGTGAAAGTGTAGCCCAAACTCACCTCTACACTGTATGTGCTGGTGCTTGATGAGCCTTCTCCATGTAAGTGCTGAGAATTAAACCAGGTCCTTTGCAACAAGTACTCATAACAAGTAAGCCAACTCTCTAGCCCATGATCCTTATTTTAAATGACTGCTTAAGCAACAGTCAAATTAATTACAAACCTCATACCAATCCCTGCTTTATGTGCGCGCGCGCACACACACACACACACACACACACGCACACGCACACGTAGCAACATTATAAATAACCGCTTAAGTAACATTGAACAGTCAAACTGCTCTTTGAATTAAGAACCTAAGAAAAACTGCTCAATATCTAACCCTCAACTTATAAAACTTGGGGCAAAAAGTGGGGAACCACATACTGCATGATAATCTGTTTTGCTCCTGGGTTGTTTGTTGTTTTTTTTTTTTAAAAAAAAAAAAAAAAAAAAAAGAGAGAGAGAGAGAGAGGAGAGGGAGAGGGAGAGGAGAGAGAGAGAGAGAGAGGAGAGAGAGAGAGAGAGAGAGGAGAGAGACTGGGTCTCACAGCTGAGGATGACCTTGAACTTTTTGATCTTCCTGACTCTACTGTCCAAATACCAGGATTCAGGCATGTGACACTACTCTTGGTTATGTGTCTCTCCAGATCAAACTTAGGGCGTCATGCATACTAAGCAAGCACTCTACCAACTGAACTATATTCAGTGTTCACCTGTAGAGATGTATAGACTCCATTGGCTAAATGAACAGCCTCAGATGCTTCTACTGGGTTGGGAATATCTAGGTCCTGTGGCACCAGGTGGCACTGCTTCAGTAACTGCACCAAGCAGGTAACATTTCCACTCATACTACACAGCTCCTCTAGGAACCAGGCTCCATCTCTGGACGTCAGATCAACCAGCTGCTCTCCAGCACTTGAAGCTGCACCTTCCATCATAAGATTGCGCCTATGTGGACAAATGAAAACAAATTTGACTGAGTGCACACAGACTAGAGAAGACTTCAAATCTCAAAGAAAGTGACTAACACTGGCCAAAACTAATAGTGTTTTAAATCTGGGATTAAAAAAAAAAAAACCACATGAAGACAATAAGATGATCTAGTATGAAGCACACTAGCTCACCTTGTAAGAGTACAAAGGGCAGAAATAATGACACTTGCGAGACTCAGAGATCCTTCTTCTCCATTCTCATGAAGAAAAACTTTAATGCAACGCTCAATTTCTTTCAACTGATCTTCACAAACTGGCACAGTGACAGCTTCTTGTTTCAAGCGTTCCACTTGTCTAATAAGTCTGCTGTTTATATCTGCTGCATACCGCTGAAGGGTCATCTCAGTGGCAGTAATGAACTGACACACTGTTGGAGGTGGCTGAGGAGCATACTGCATTTCATATCTGTAACAATAAAGCAGGTGCTTGCTTCTATTAATATATTCCTACATATAAATAACATTCACACTGGAAAATGAGAAAATTGCATTCTATTCTCAAAAAATAAAAATCAGCAATTATATTTCAGAAAAGTCTCAAGAACATAAGCTATTTCATAAGATAGCTTATTGAGTGATATAATGACTTGTAACTTCCTCAAATCCTACCATGTGAACATTTTCATCTACTAATTAGGAGAAATAGTGTCTTGCAAGAAAAGCCCTGAATGAACTCACATTAATATCCTCTTTCTCCCTCTGCAGTACTGCAGGAATGGAATCCATAGTGTTGCAAATTCCATACACATAACAACACTGGATCACACTCAAGCTCTGAGTAGTTTGAGCCAGTCTGCCTTCTGAGACGAGGCTGGCTTCAAACTTGGAATAAACATCCTCTTACACAACAAGATATCTGGGGCTGATAGTACAATTCTGTAATCTTGGCTACTTGGAAAGGGGACATAGGACAGATTTTCTCAAAAGCATTAAAAAACAAACAAAAAGAACTTCATTCAAATTTCATTATTAATCATTTTTCAGAAAAAATAAAATACAAAATGCAACTGTGCTGGTTCATTTTGTCAACTTGACACAAAACCTCAACATATTTGGGAGGAAGAATTTTAACTGAGAAAATGCCTCCCCCAGATTGTCTGCCTATAAACAGGTCTGGGGGGTAGTTTCTTGATAAATGATTAATGTGGGAGATGACAGCCCACAGGCAGGTGGATGAGCTGTATGAAAAAGCACGCTGAGAAAGCAAGGGAGGAAGACTACTTTCTGCATAGTTTCTGCATCAGTTCCTGTCTCCAGGTTTCCTGCCTTGAGTTCTTCCCCTCGCTTTTCATGCTGGACTATACATGGTAAGATAAAAAATGAACCACTTCCTCCCAAAGTTGCTTTGGTTAGGGTCTTTATCACAGCAGCAGAAAGAAGCTCTAAAACAACAACTTATAACACAACCCTGTTTCCTTTAGTGTGAAATGAAGAGAATGAGATGCCTTCAACTTACTTCCTATAGAGTTCTTGGCAGCGCTCTACTGTGGTGTTGCAGATGAGCTCTTCCATCCACGCCTTCCACTGTTCAATTCGATGTTTCTGAAATATGGCTTTTGGATACTGCAGAGCCACAGTTGCGTAGTGATGCAGCTGTTCCAGACAGCCTCGGAGCACGGAACGCCTCTGCTGCAACAGAGCGCCAACTTCCCCTCTAGCTGCTCACACTGGCTGATGAGATGTGCTTGGCCAGCATTCTGTAGAAAGGCTGTTGCTGGTACATAGCTTGGGGGACCTTATAGTAAAGACAGTAACAATGAAACCATATCAAGTCAGTAGTCGTTGAAAGCAGACTCAATTTTAAGACTCAAAAGTTAGGCTTCCATCCCCTCAAACATACAATGACAGAATCCACAAGCTCACATACCAAGGTCCATTTGTGTGCTTATCTCTTGAAGTAAACTTGCAAGCTGAGTTGCTTCTAAGTTATTGAATGCAGCCTGATAATGTGTTATCCATTGTTCAAACTCATTCAGCTTCACCTGGATTGCTTCCTGAACAGCTCTCTGCTGGGTCTGTAGTTGAGTATGCTCAGAATACCTAATCAGGAAACCAAAGCCAAAGGTCATTTGCAGCTTTCTTCTAGCTAGTAAAGGCTTGACATTGTAAATATTTAGATTAGTTAGCTCCTTTTGAATCTCAAGGGCACTGTTCAAATATCTCCTTGTTCCAGTTTGTTCCAACCCTGCAATTTCCTTAAATGCTCACATTTTAAATAAGCACTAACACACACATGCTGAGTCTGAGATTTCTTGAAGAAAAATTACTGGATCTTAATAGACTAAAAGCCTCTAGCAATGCTAGTCACACATATTCAACAACTGGTTACCTGCTGGGTGCTGTATTCATTTTAAAAGTTTATTTATTTATTACTTTCATGTCTGTGTATGACTACATGAAGTTTATGTGCAGGAGCCCAGGGAAAGGAGGAGAGGACTGGAGCACCTGAAATTGGATTTCTAGATGGGACATGTGGGTGTTGGGAACTGACACAGGTCCTCAGCAAGTTAACAGCCAGTGCTGTTAACTGCTAAGCCATCTCTCTGGTTCCTGTATGCTTTCTTTTTAAACTCAAGAAAGCAGATAACTGCCACTGCACAAATGAATACAAGACTCATCACACACAAGCAGAGAAAAAAAAAACAAACCCTAGGTTTTCTAAATCTAAGTTTTCTAATCACTCACTATATATACAGTTCCCCCCATAATTTGTCACAGAATTAACTACAATAAAGTAAAAAAACGTAAGTAAACAGCTGAGTATCTGCACTTTGAAATCATGGCCATTAACAGAATTCAACCAAGTTGCTGAAAATTCTAATTCAAGCTGACAAGTGTTTACACAAATAAAAAATTTCTCTGTAACAGCAGATGTCGAGAAGTACAAATCAATATTTTCAACCTGTGTTGTAGAGTGCGAGATGGATGGTCCACTCCTTCAGCTCCTTCTAGAAACTCTATTTCTTCTAGCAGTTTGCCCTGCAGTTTTTCAACATCTGTCAGCTGCTCCTGCAAGCTTAGATATTCATCTAAGCTGCTGTCCAGCTTGGGAAGCACAACTAGCATCTCATCCCGGTTCTTAACCAATTCACCTGGAAGAGGGTTATGATCAGGAACAGTAATAAATACAAGCACATTTGGTGTACTGCTTTACCTAACATTCCAACTAAGAAATTGGTTTGCTGCACTACTTTGACAATCAACACATTCACATTTATCTTGCCATTCAGTAAACAGATTCACAGGCCAAAGAAAACAAGTCTGAGATCTCTGACTACTGAAAGGGAGAAAAGACTATTCAATTATTACATTAGATACTTAAAATGTTCACTGGTATAAACTCCAATAAGTGTGAATGTGTCTGTGTGGGAGGACAGTCTAATAGAGATGACAAGAACTCCTCACACCCAGAAAAGCCCTAACATACTCAATCCTTAGGTACATCTGCTCTGTTAAAAAGCTGACAGTGAGTGACACAACATCTTTGGGCTTTACCTTAATCTCAGCGACTCTGGAAGAAAAGAGGCTGCGGGTAATCTCACGTTCCATCTCTCGCTTACTCTGCTTGCTCTCAGCCTGCTGGCCACCTCCACCATAGACAGCACCTGCAAACCCAGCCTCACCACCAGCTGTCCAGTCCACCAGAGGGTCATACACAAAAGCCTCCAAGAGTGTCAGCAGAGTCTCTCGGCCTCGCCGCATGATATGGAGAACCTATTTTTAGAAGTATTTTCAGTAAAGTCAACACAAGTTTCCATATGAAAATGTTTTATGACTTCCTCCCATGGATTTTGCTCATTAAACAGTCACACTACAGGACAAAAGAGGAAAGGCATACCTGCTCACAGGAAAGCCTAAAAACACCTTCTACTCCAGTTACACCCAGTGCTGTTTCAATGTTTTGTGTCATTCGAAAAGGCACTTTCTCAGGAACTCTAAGGCTTTTACCTTGAAAAGACAAATCATTTTATTTTTGCCCTTAAACACAAAAACAACCTGACCTTCAAATAAATGTAGAAGTCCATTTCATCTTACCTTTTTCAAAGCAAACATTGTAATCTATGTGAACTACTTCTCCAGTTGTCATATCTATGAGGACGTTATCCAGATGTCTGTCTCCAAGGCCAATTATGTAGCCAACCATAGACATGACAGCGGTGGACCTTGCATAGGACTAAGGAGAAGGAAGCAGGTAAACATCATGGGACAGCACTAGATGGTCTGAAGTCAATACAACTCTATAATCCTACTTTTTGTTCTAAAATAAACCAATAATCACAAAGCACTCCTTTAAGACTGCTGCACATGGCTACCCAGGATAGCCATGTAATATAAGGAGCATTTAACATTGAGATCTAAGGAATATCATGAATGCTTGGGAGAGGGGTTGCTGCTGCTAAAGACTTAGTTCAATTTTTAATTATATGTCTATGTGTGTGGACATGTGCACACCATTAAAAAAGGCATTAAATCCCCCAGGGCCAGACTAACAGGCAAATGTGAACCCCCAGATATGGGTGATGGAACCAAACTTGGGTCCTCTGAAAGAGCAGTACATATATACTCTTAAGACTTTAGGCCCCCTCACCAGCCTCAGGAATAATGTGGGTAGTTTATGTTGTTTTGTTTTCTCCTAGACAGGTTGGTCTAGAACTATGTAGACCAGGCTGGCCTTTAAAAGATATCTGCCTGCCTCTGCCTCCTGAGTGCTGGGGTCTACACCCAGACCAGATGGCTAGGTTTTAAAATAAAGAACTTCAGCTCTTTTCATATTTACTTTTTAATTCCATCCATCATCCCCAACACCCTTCCTTTATAAAAGTGTGGCAGTGATTGTAACTCTCAAGTACAGGAATTGACTACAAAGTCTGGAAGGAGAGACAGACTAGAAAGACTGACAAAGAGAATCTGATCAAAGCCAGGGTAACATTGGTGACACCAAACCCCACCCACATGCTGCATACCTGTGTGACTCTCCACCACTCATCAGGAGTGGTGCAAGATGACCAGAGTTCTTTGGCCAGAAGGTTTGGGGGTGTGGCCTCCATTAACTCCTCCAACACTGCTTTCATCACATGGAGGGGCCAATCCCTCCTTGACACATCCAGGCTAAGGCCAACTGTTTTCAAAGCAGGACCAATTTTACTATAGTAAAGTTCACTAGGACGAGGTACAATGCTGGGATTCTGAGGAGTTTGGTAGGAATCTTGGGCCTTAAAAATTTTTTTAAAAGAAAAGATTAGTTTTACTTAAGGAAAGGCAAAAACTATAAAGTATTTTTTAAAACTGATTTTTCATAGCATTCTCCACCTGACTGCTACATTTTATATTTAAAAACAAAACAAAATACTGATTATATTATATGCTTGTCTTTCTTGTGATTGAGTTTGTTTAAAGATTGGACTATTCCTATGTTTTCTTGAGGTTCAACTTAAAAATCCAATCTATATTTTTTATAATGCAATTCACTTTTAAAGGCATAATCCACTAGTGCATATTTTCATTCTTCACTGATTTACTCAGTATGAAACAAACATGTTCCACAAAGTTAACAACAGCTCCTCAAGCTTTAACTTATTCTTCAATAACTGGACTATAGACCTGTGCTTGCTTCTGAAACTTAGCTTCCCAGGCTGAGGGTACAGGAAGGCTTAGCATTCTTGGAGTCATGGAATTAGATTCTCAAGCACCACAAAAATACATAAAAATGAAGACAAAAGCATGATTCTTCTCAAGCTCTACCAGCTTTTAGTTAACTGCCTGCACAATATCCTTGGCTAGATCTGGGCCTCCTAATTAGTTCTGCTGTTTCACCTATGAATTTTACAGTTGACTAAATTAATTTCAAATTAAAATTCTTAGTCTGAATTAAATTTTAAAATTCATAGGTAGGTACAAAAAAGGATACTGTAGTGATCAAGTAAGTCAAAGTTCTTATTTAAATATTGAATATTAAATCTGGGTTTCAAAGCATTTTATTATTTACAAATTTAACTCAAAAGCTCTTAAGAGCATTTAAGATGTGAAATACCACATTTCTGAGCAATTAGCAACTACATATGTTTTAAAACTACTTTTCAAGAAAGTTTTCCTCACCACCACTTACTAAGGGCATCAATTCTTTGCCTACTATAACCCATTATACGTATGTACATATGGTTAACTTGACATAGTCAATAAGAATGCCGATACACACTTGTTCATACACAGTCCAGTAATAACACAGGTACACTTGAATTTTATCAAACCTTTTGTGCTTGTAAGGCAGCTTCTCGCTGTTGCCATCGTTTGTAAAGACCAAACAATGGTGTGGCTCCATCCACCCACTGGATCAGCCCTGATCTTGTTCCCAGTGGTGTTACAGAATAGTGCCGTGCATGGAAACGGGGTGTTTCTTGTCGATTAATTGTAGCAAACATAGTATTCACAATAGATAAAAACTGCATGATTCTCTCATCCAGATGCAAATCTTCTAGTCCTATGAATACAAAATCAAAATTACCAGGATGAAGGACAAATGCATCTAGGAGTACACTACTTCTTACATTTTCAGTTAGCAATGAACACAGTAAGGCAGACTTAAGACAATAGCAAGTTGAATCTGATGGTATTGGAACTAGTTATTAACACTGAATTGTACTCAGTCTGATTATATAAGTTCATAAGAAGGTGCAGAGGGAGAAATATTATGACATGCAGCCAACCAATCATTCAAAATCACATAGGACACAAGAAATGCAGACTTTCATCTACAGCAGTCTTATCCTAATGTACATGCACACTCACATGGGCACACATAGGTGTACACATTCACATACCATTAATAGTCACACACTTCTATTAAAAATACAACTTAGTTTTAGCTCTACCTTTGAAAAGGTAAGGATAGCTCTTCCCATCTGATCCAAGAAAGAGGAGTTTCTTGGGCTTGGTTTTAGTTGGTAAGATGGTGATAGTTCCACCCACACTGTGAATTGTCACAGTATCTCTGGCTGAGACTTCTCCAGGAAGTGCAATTTCAGTATTAGTCATGGCAGCCAGCCAAGGACTGATCTCATCAAGTCGCAAAATGTAGCTTGCTCGTTTCTGCGCTCTCTGTTGCAAACTCAGCATTATCTATGTTCACAAGGTAAAAAAAAAAAAAGTCTGCATTCTGGTATAGCATGTTTTCTTTTCACTGTACTTGACATAAAGGTAAACCCAAACACAACCATATATACCTGCTGTTCTAGTCTCTGTTTGATTTGATGCTAGAGGACCACCCTTAAAGTAGGGAGTGCTATGCTAATACGTTGTATGTGATTACTTTGTTAAGACACCACCCTGCTGTTTGCCAAATAAAAAAAGAGAATCAAGAGGAGCTATGGGAAAAATTCCCACAGAGGGTCTCTATGAAGCAAATCAATCGGTTTTGCCATAGTATAGCAGCAGATACAGCCTTGGGACACGGCAGTGGTGGCGCACGCCTTTAATCCCAGCACTTGGGAGGCAGAGGCAGGCGGATTTCTGAGTTCGAGGCCAGCCTGATCTACAGAGTGAGTTCCAGGACAGCCAGGGCTACACAGAGAAACACTGTCTTGAAAAACAAAACAAAACAAAACAAAAGATGACCACTTGAAACATGGGGGGGGAGACACCCCACCATGAGAACCACTGCTAATAACCACAGGGAGCAATGAATGTATCGGGCACAGATCTATCCCCAGGGAACAAAGAATCAAGCAAAGCTCTATCCCTGTTTATAGCTAATGTATATCTGGATTAACAAACTAATAAATAAACTTTCAAAGCGATTTTCAGTAAGTTGTTTATAAAATTAAACAAACTGAAAATCTCCCCTTAATCAAGAGATAGTAACAAATAAACTAGCATGTTCACATAAAGACAAGTCAAACATGGAGCAGGAATGGAAAAGTGCTCACCTAACATACAAGGCCTCTTAGGTTTGATAGCCAATGCTATCAACATGCAAACAACAAACTACAACTTTTTTAAAAAAAAAAAAAAATTATTTCCATTTTATGTGCATTGATGTTTTGCCTGCCTGTATGTCTCTGTAAGGATTGTCAGGCCCCCTAGAACTAGAATTATAGACAATTGTGAGCTGTCATGTGAGTGATAGCAATTAAGCCCAGGTCCTTTGGAAGAGCAACCAGTGCTCTTAACCAATGAGCCATCTCTCCAGCCTAAACTACACTCTTTTCTCAATGATTTATTTCATACACATCTCTTCCAGGTTTTTAGCTAATAAAAAAAGTAAGAAACTGGTCTTGAACCACAAAAACCTGGCCCTACCTAATAAGCTGACTGTGAGCTGGATAGTTTGTATTAGTTTTCTTGTCTAGTATTTCAGGATTCTTTTCTTTCTTTCTCTTTTCCCCTCCCAGACAGGGTTCTCTGTGTCATCCCTATATATTCTAGAACTCACTTTGTAGACCAGGATGGCCTTGAACTAAAAGATCTGTCTGTCCCCTCTTCCCAAGTGCTGGGATTAAAGGTATGGGCAACCACCATGCCCAATGAGTTAGCAGTTTTCAATTACTAAAGCTGTATGCACCTTTGTTCCTACGTCTGTTTAGATTTGTGTTTGTTTTCATGGTAGTAAAGGCCAATGGGGAGAGGGAAAAAAAAAACCAGCTAAAATCCTAAGTATCAGAGAAAGGAGAAAAACAAGAAAAAGTATCATACAAAGATGCTCTGACTGATGATACCATTGCTATGAAAGAAAAAGACCACAGAGAAAGCAGAATTAAGGAGAGCGAGACAAAGATTTGCAAATATATGAATCCACAAATTATTCCAATCAACAAATTACATTACTATATTGATGACAAAATAGGTCAATATTTATCCATCTTATTACTCAGGGTGCTCAGACTTCAGAGATCATCAGATTTTAGAATATCAGCATTAGTCTTACAGTAAATCACTGATTTAAAAATCTGAATATTACTCCAAAAGTTCTAGATTTTTGGAGCATTTCAAATTTGTGACGCTGAGCCTCAGAATTATTAGAAATGCCTACCTGTCCCATTAAAAACTATAAGCAAAAGCTTCAAATTCCATATCTCCTATGAGAATACAAAACAGCAGCTAAAACTTACAGGGTAAGCCTAGTACATGCAAGCGTAGTGTTTGCCATCCTCCCTGCCTTCCAGTCCCCAGACTCTCAAATATGTAAAATACTTTTCTTCACTTTCTTGACCAATAAATAAAAACAAGATAACTTCAAAGATAAGCTTATAAAACTTTCATCTTGTGTTCCAAAGTCAGTATGCTGTTTAAAGTTTGTGTCTAATGGGAAACTTTCCATGTTAACAGCACTTTTACAATTACTCTGTACCTCTTTAAATGGAATCCAGCTGCTTCCAGGCTTGGCAGGGTTTGAGGGAGTCTTTAGTTTTTCAAGAGCATTGTCAATGGCATCGCCATAGTTATCCTGAAACCACTTTTCATGAGGTGTCTCTGCAGGGGCAGCAGTGATGCTCCGCACATGCTCCAAAGCAAACACGATGGGCTTCATCAGTGCTGTGTGCTTCTCTCGCATGATGGCAATTTTCTCTTCTCTGACCAAAGAAATTTTCATTCAAAAATTTATTTATTAAAAGTTTTATATAAACATGAGAATTTAAATGTAACAACTGTTGAGTAAACAGTACCAAAAGACAAATAAAATACTGACAATAACTTATTACATAATGCTGTTGAAAAAAAAAAAATCAATAAATAACAAAGACTGCTTTGCCTTTCAATTGTGTTAGTGAAAATGATCTCAGTCCTAATTTTAATCATAACCAAAAACAATTCAAAGTGGACCATGGATCAACCAGCCTCATGTACCCAGCAGAAAGATGGTAAGAGTGAGGGAATTTCTATATTTAATAAGGTGGAAGATGACGTCCAACACCCAAGGTTGTCCTCTGACCTCTTTGGAAAGGCCATAGCATGCATGTATACATAACATACATCATATATACAAACATACAATTAAATGTTGACAAAGACAGGAGAAAACCAGAATCCTCATGCATCGAAAATAGGAACATAAAATGGCACAATCTTTGTTGAAAAGATTCCTTGGCTTAACAAGATAATCACATTATTCAGCAAATTACCAAGTAACATACAGAATAATCCAAGGACTCAGGCAATTACTGCACATTAATGTTCAGAGAAGCATTGTTCACATAGCTGAAAACAAACCCAAGTCTCTAAGAGATGAATCAAAGAGAAAAATCTGGTTTATGAGGGCTGACAATGGCTCAGCTGGTAAGGGTATCTGCTGATAACCAAAAGTTATTAGGCTTATCCAGAGACTTACACAGTAAAAGGAAAAATCCAACTGCACAAGTTTCCTCTGATCTGCATACATACAGCACACACACACATATATAAATGATAAAAATTTCCTAATCTGGAGCATCTATACAATGCAGTACTGTTCATGGAAAGAAACAGATGCATGCTATAGCAAGGTAAACCTTGAAAACCCAGGGCTAAATGAAAAAGTTACAAAGGAGTATGATTCCACAAATATGAGACACCTAAAGCAGGACAGTTCATAAAGCAAGAGCAAGAATAAGAACTAGAGGTAATGAGTTTATTACTAAGTACAGCGCCTATCTGAGATTAGAAATTATTCTAGCAGAGGGTAATGAAGGCACAGTACTGTAAACACT
The DNA here is from genome assembly GCA_021653895.1 of Mastomys natalensis. NCBI lineage: Eukaryota > Metazoa > Chordata > Mammalia > Rodentia > Muridae > Mastomys > Mastomys natalensis. The sequence goes on along the minus strand of JAJTUV010000200.1, from coordinate 117,524 downwards.
CAACTGTACAGTTAAAAATGGTTAAGACTATGAACTTCGATGTGCTGATTAACACATTAACAAGAAAAAAGTAGGGAGAGCACTGGAAAGATGGCTCAGTACTTAAGAGCACCAGCTGCTCTTACATAGGATCCTGATTCCGTTCCCAGCACCCACATGGCAGCTCACAACTATCCTTAACTCCAGTTCCAGGAGATCCAATGCTCTCTCCTGACTTCCATGGGCATCAGGTATACATGTGGTACACATACATACACCAGCAAGCAAACACTCACGCACATAAAACAAGTAAATCTAAAAGACAAAAGCAGCAGCTTCATCTTTCCAGCAAAGGAGTGAAGACATACTTGCGCAAGGTGTTGTTGTTCTGGACTCTCTTCACCTCATCCTCTAGCTGCTGAATTCGTCTCAGGACGTACATATGCTGCTGTAACAAAACTCCCAGCCAGAGCTCATCCCAGAGTACAGTGACCCTACGTAGCTCTGCCACAAGCATCTGGACCTGCAGATACAACACATCCACATGGCTCACAAGGCAGCATCCAATTAATACAGAGGCAATGCTCATTTCTCAAAACTTCAACAGCAGCACTATCAATATAGATTAGTGAGACCAATTTCAATTCTGTGTAAAGCTTTGGTTCTCTGATATGATTCTCCTAAGAGATATTAGCTTTAAGATTTGGGGGGGAAGGGGAGGGCACAGTGAATACTACCTTATAACAAACAAATCAGTTTTCTTGTACCTGTAAAACCATTGTTGGGTTGGCAGAAGACAGTTTATCTACAATTTTGCTGTAGCAATCCTGCATCATGGCCTGGTCTTCATTTAAACCACTTTTAGGTTCATCTTTGTTGCTATCCTGAGAAGCAGGAGGACTTCCTCCTTCACATTCAGAAACCAGCAGTTCTTCTCCTTGAATATTTCCAAGTAAAGTTGGGATTGCAGAGGAATACTTATTTCCTAAAATGGGATGCAACAGGAATACAAGTACACACTGGGTATGGAATACAAGGATACTCTGCTTCACAGTGCTATGCATGAAGCTTAAGATTATGGTGTTCTGCACTTATACAAGGTTTGCTTTTCATGTATGTTTATGAATACTGTAAACTATTGGAGGAAAGGTGGGGGAATATGGTAAGCAAACAAGAGGCCTCCCTAGAGTGTGTAGACCATTCTCTAATGTTTACCTACTAAACAGTTCTATGCTAAGCTCCTGAGGTATGGTAAGGAGTAATAACATGCAAAACACACAGACAATAGTAGCTACTTCAATAAGTTAGAGCCATTACCAATAAAAAACTTAACTTGAGAACATATCACCCAGAAAGGCACTTAAAAATTACTGGTAAATAATTTAAATATTTTAGCTGGGCAAAGGAGCTTTTAACTGCAGCATTCTGTGAGTGCAAAGCCAGCCTGTCCTACATAGTGAGTACCAGGCCACTGAGGGTGATACAGTGAGAATCTGTTCCAAACAAATAAATATATTTTAATGTTGCATACCTGAAGCCTGGGATTCACTGCTAAGTGATATGGTTCCTACTATTGCAGGATACAATATGAGGTGTGGGGAATCTTGGGCCACACGGCAAAGGAGGTTACAAATACTCTGGCGCACATACACTTCAGGGTGGTTTAAGCGTGAGAAAAGCTGTGGAATAATTCCTTTAGGAGAAGAAAAGAAAGTTACTAAAACCTATGAATTTTAGAAATGCAAAAGGATAAAATCTGATTAGTCAGTATCAGCACAGATCTTAAAAGGCACCAAAGTTCTCCCTGTTGTAACAAAGGTCCATATATGAAATCATTCTTGATTTGCATGTCTGTTTAGCAAAGAAGTATAACCATAGTCCAGAGGAAATAAAGCAGTGAATGTTCAACATATGCCTCAAAGGCAGATAAAATAACTGTGACAAAAGGTTATACTAAGTCCTCTACTCTTATTTTCACCACCCTTTCTAAAACTGATTTTTGATAATGAAAAGCCTCTGCCTTCTAGCCTCTTAGTTCTCTCCAAGGTAAAAAGGAAGAGAGGTTTTTATGAGACACCAAACAGTCCAGCTTGTCCTATGAACCAGCACTGCTGTTCTCTACATTTTCAAATACAGAACATAGAGAAACTATTCCTATCCCACTCAGAAACATATTTACTAAACAGGCATTTTACTTAGGCCATTACCTCTCCATGGAGCAGTAGGGGTGGTTTCCAAGCCATGTTCCAAATACTGCCGGAGCTCACCAGCATGCTTCACCAGCAACCTGAGCAGTCGCAGGGTGGCCATCACAATCACATCATCAGTGCTCTGCTCTGCTCTGTGACTTAAATGGAGCCTGGGGTCATCCTCATCTAACAGAACCTAAATGAGGAGGAGAAGAAAACCATTTCTGCTACTATTCTTTGTCTATAGAAAAAATTCCAAATGAATTCCCTTAGAAGACTGTGCCACCTACCTGACCAGCATTTAGCTTAAGGAAAGTAAAATATGCACTGCAAGACAATTTGTACAGGCTGAAGATTCTGTCTACAACTTTCCTCCATACTTTAATAACACCGTCAGTTGCATTTTCATCGAGTTCAGAAAGCCAAGGGCAGCTTGATATTAACTGCCGCCAGATAACATCAACCATGTCATCGTCCTCATTATCTTCACTCTCTGTTATCTGAAGTGTTATATCTTCATCCTAAAGAAAATTTAAGCACAAAATACTTAACGTGAAAAGGAAGGAAAATGCATGACCTGACTATCATGTGGAAACATTTTCTCATATATATGATATACTAAATAATTCCAAATACTAAATCCATTAGTAAGCTTCTCTTTATGATATGCTTATTAAATATAGCCAATTAGGCAAAGATTAAAGATTGCTGGGGATTTCTGTTTATAAATGCTTCTAAACTAAAATATATTACTCTGCCTGTAGGGAAAAAAAAATCTGTTCACGGGATGTTAAAAAACAAAAACAAAAAGAACAACAGAACATGAGCAACAAAAACTATTTACAATATTATAAATACACCTCACAATAGTTTTAACAGAGACGCATGGTAGAATTTTTACAACAGAATCCAGTCAACAGAATTTAGCTTTGCAAATAAAACCTACCACCTTTGACTACTGCATCTACATATCCAACAGCTACAGAACTATAAAACTTATAGGACACTTTGAGGACAAGTGTCCAAGGTCATTTATTTCATCTTAAATGCACAAGCATAGACGGGGTGGGGATCGGGGTGAGAGTGTCTCCCCATGTGGAAGTCCCCAGGTAGTCTTGTAAAGAGCCTTACATTTCCCCTTTTATCCGTGACTACACCACCAGTCCATGAACCTAACTTCAGATAGGAAGAGTAATTAACAGAAATGTAATTTACATAACATGAACTTAACCTATTTTCAACAGGACCCTAAGAAATTGCTTGATTTCTTAAAAAATTATGATCTTAGGAAAAGGACAACTTTAGGTCATCTTAAAAGTCAAGAGATTTTATTTGCAACACAAACAGCCTAACCCTCATTCACTATTAATAAAGTAGCCAATTCCCTCAAAAACTGTGAGTTACAACAGGAATCTTGGCACTACTCCCCCAGATCAACTGTATCCTGTTTTCCTTGCCTGAATTCCTGCTGGCCGACATACTGCTTGTCCAAGAATACCATAAATTCTCTCTTTCTCTTCTTCAGTTATAGTATCTGGAAGCAGATTTTGAACTTCAGATTTTTCTCTAGGCAACAGACGAACACCTTCTCCCTGACTATAAAAATAAACAAGTCATCAAATATTTCAGCCACCGAACTCTCCTAATGACATTTTATATCTACATTTTGCAGAGGGTTGTATCAACCACACACTGAAACATACATACCTGGCATTGTCAACCACCTTTCTGCCCCATCTATAAGCCCAACTAGCCAATGCTGCCCAAGATTTGGCTACTTCAGGTGCCTGCACTGAAGACAGGTGATACAACTGTCCCAAAATGAAGTCAGGTTCTCCAACTCCAATGTGCACTGTCATGACAGGGAAAATAACAAGAGTTCAGTATTACATTAAGAAATATCTAACAGTGTTCTGATTGGCCTGTTAAGACTTTATTAGTTATAAACAAGCAATAAGCCCAACATTATCACATACATAATCCGTTATGGCCAAAATTTGGATACTTTTCTGCAATGTGACTATTTTAAAAGTCATCAGCCTCTCCCGTCAGCTTACACAAGCATTTGTAACCTTTAATGACACTAATCTTTAGCAATGGCTCAGGTGTGAGACATGCTGTAGAATGTCTTACATCCTGCTTTTGAGTGGCTATTCCCTCATGAATAGAATCATTCTAAACATCTGGAAAAACAATAAACGGGTGATAAGCATATGACAGAGACCCACAGGATTGACAGATCTTTATTTAGTTCCATTTTACATAGAGAAAACTGCCTGGTTTAGTGAGTTCATATGCCATGACATAAACTGACCTAGCCCTTATGAGTATCAAGACTTAGATAACATATATACTAAAATTAATTTTTAAAGACTAGTGCATAACAAAAATAAAATGTAATTTAAACCCCAAGCTTCAGCACAACAAAACAGAGGTGCATTCTCCTGTGTCAGGTAAAATGTCTGCATAGCATGCATGAGGCAAAATACGGGGCAGGGTTGGAGGGAGTGCCACCTCCCTATAAGTTAGCATTTAGGAAATTCAAGAAAGAAAGTTTTGAGTGTGAGACCAGCTAGGCTCTGCAGGAAGGAAGCTACTGTTTCAAAAGAAATATAAAGCTGGTGGGTGTGGTGGCATATTCCTTTAATCCCAGTGGTTGGGCATGAGAGGCAGGAGAATCTGTTGTTCTGAGGCCAGTCTGGCCTACATAACAAGTTCTAGGCCAGCAGATCTACATAGGGAAGCTCTATCTCAAAAAAAGGAGAAAACAAAACAAACCAGAAACTGGGGATGTAGCTTGATAGTAGCTTTCCCTAATGTGTTGAAAATGGTTTAAATAGTGTGTTTGCTGACTAGTTCATCTAATTCCATACAGCTCATGAACTGCTGCAGGAAACACTCTACAAACAAAACAACCAATTTTCCATTGGATCCCACAAGAGGTGCAGTGCTTTTCTGAGGGAGAAAAAATTCTCCTTACAGAAACATGGATCCTTTCCCTAGAACATAGCTCTGCAGGGGAACAGCCCTCCTGCTGCCAAAGCAACAAGGAGTAAAGACTTACTGCAGCTTCACAGGCACACAGTTTATTGGACACAATTGGAAATTTCCCCTTTCCTTTTATGTGTGATAAAATAAACCTATAACTAGCATGCCCAAGAGCCTGGATTCAATCTCTAACACCCTTCCCTCCTCCCTTAAAAAAAAAAAAAAGTTTGTTTAGATGAATCAACCATCCATTTCTTGACCAACTAACTTTGCCAGTGTCAGACAGAATAAGACACTTGAGTCTTTCTATACTTTTTATGTTCCAACAACCAAGTGTAACGGAACACAAGCTACTGCTACACGTCTGCTGCTCTTGACACTCACTCCTTTATGAATCAAGGTAAAAATACCCTCTAAGTCAAGAAAACAATTTGCACCTGACAGATTAGACACACAACAATAAGTTACTGCCAGGCAACATGTTTTTGTAGTTGAACTTTTTGTGGCAAATTATAGCTAGCATAACAATGATTTTACACTTATGAAGTTGGTATTTTTAAAGCTAACAAAAGAATGAAATCATACCTGTAGATTCACTCTCAATCCGAGGGTGCTCTTCTCCCACTGTATTAGCAGACGGTAGCTCTATTAGAGCAAGTATGTTCCTAGACAAAGTAGAAAGGCCTGAAAGGTTCTGCTGCTGCTGAGCTCTGTACACCTGCCTCAGCTGTCCCGAAATCTCTTTCCATTCTGCCTGGACCCATTTAGCCAGGGTCAGAATTGACTTAGCCACAGCATATTCAGCTTTCGCAGACTTGCAAAAAGATATAGCACAAGAACTCAACATTTCCATTGCGTGTGTTGACTGGCCTACAGGGGAAAAAAAATTAAAAACAAAACAAAACAAAACAAAACAAAAAAAAACACATATACATATAAAACCAATACTTTTTATATATGGTAAAATAATTTATTTCATCCAGGCAGTGGTGGTGCAGGCCTTTAATCCTAGCACTTGGGAGGCAGAGGCAGGTGGATTTCTGAGTTCAAGGCCAGCCTGGTCTACAGAGTGAGATCCAGGACAGCCAGGGCTATACAGAGAAACCCTGTCTCGAAAAACCAAAATAATAATAATAATAATAATTTATTTCAAGATGAAGTAGTTACTTATTTTTCTGTTTTTAAAAACATAAATTCAAGGTGGTGGCACATGCCTTTAATTCTAGGTCTTTGGAGGTAGAAGCAGGTAGATCTCTGTGAGTTCAAGACTAGTTTGGTCTACAGAATAAGTTCTAGGGCAGCCAAGACTACATAGAGAAACCTGTCTGGGAAAAACAAACAAATAAACAACTTCCTACAACTCTCAGTTCCAGAGGATCCAGCACCTTCTTCTGGCCTCTGTGGGTACCAGGTACATATGTATGTGGTACATACATACACATGGAGGCACTGAACACATAAATAAAGTAGCAAAAACTAAGACAAAATAAAACAATACCATAAAGCCAGGCAGGCATGGTAACACATCTTTAATCTCAACATTCAGGAAGTGGAAGCCAGCCTGCTTGACATAGTGAGTTTCAGACCAGCTAGGAAAGTTTAACAGTAACAATAATAAAAAATTCAAGAGCTGGGTTAATTAACCAGTGGGTTAAATGCTTGTTGTGTAAGCACTGAGGACTACAGTTTGAATCCCCATAAATGCTGGGTGGGCATGACAGACTGCCTGTAGTTCCAGCACTCTAAGAGGGGATATGGGTAGAAGTGAAACAATCCTGTCTCAGAAATATGAGATGGATAACAATCAAGGACATCCACTGTCAACCTCTGGCCCACACATACATGCACATACAAATGAATTGAACTTATAGTAGGCATGGCTCCTACAAATACAAATAAGTAGGCACACCACATTCCCCAAAAGAAAACAGCTGAATCCAGACATAATCAAGGATCTTGAAAATGTCTTACTGAAAGACACTGTATTAAACTTACATCTTTTGGAAACTGCTACTAAATATAATTATAAAACAACAGTGTGCCATAAACAATGTTCTACTAAAGCCAGAAATAATTTTTTTCTAAAATACTTCTTTATACCACACACAGAAGCATACCTATAGTTTACTAACCTGCTGTATATAACAATTTGGTTTTTTTCAATATCAAGCTCAGGCCCCCATTTTTCATCCACTTGACCTTGAGTGGACAGTTTTTTAAAATGCTGGACTAAGTCCTGGGCAGTGGTTGTCTTTCCCAGCTGAACCTCACTGCACTGTGCCAGCAGTCTTGTCGCCAGTGACACATTCCCCCGTTTTCTAGCAAATTTTGCTGCCGTCAGACCTAATTCCATGAGATGGCTTCTAATTGGTACTGTTTGCTCTGGAAACAAAAAATGTCTCGGTTAGTTCCCAACTCACTTGACTCCACAGGGTGTTTCTGAAGCATATTCTTCTTCACCATCTCTTAACCTTAAACCACAACAGCTACCACAGTGCTTAGCATATAACAGTGTTTAAGTGAAGAAACACAACCAAGTAGAGCAAAGTGAAAATCACTCTTTACAAGAAATTAACCTTGTAACATCTGAATTGTTAGAAAAGAGTCTTCATTAGAGACTGGAGAGACAGCTCAGTTTAGAACATTTGCTACTACTCTTGCAGGAGACAGCTGATTCCCAGCACCCACATGATGGCTCACAACTGCCGGTAATGCCAGTTCCAGGGAATACAGCACCATCTTCTTTCTGCCCTGTAGGCACACGTGGCACACATATACAAATGCAGGCAAACACTCATATATATAAAATAAAAAAGATATTTTATAAAAATGGTGAACACAGCATACTAAAAAGGAAGGAAAGGAAGAGTCTTGGTTAAACAGCAGGAAAAAAAAATAAAAGTCAAAGAAGCCAAAGACCACCTCCAATTACCTTTCACTGCCCCCTGGACAAGGCATCTAGCCTGTGACTTTAAAGCCATACCAATGCTATGATTCCTAAACTTGTAGCCCAGAACAGCGAGCTAGAGTCCTACCTGCCAAGTGAACACCTACATTCCAAAGGCCTTGGAAAGTGTGTTAAGTGAATTCCTATCACTCGTTAAAACTGCTCCCTTCTCCTGTTTACTTTTTCTCAAAAGAAAAAAAAAAAAAAAGGCCCACGGCCTGAGCAGGTGCTTGGCAATTACATTAGATTTTACTTTCAACTTGCACAAATAATTTGGTTTTTTTCCCTCCTTATTGTCATCCCTAAGTACCTTGCTTAGCAGCAGGAAGCTGGTCCCTTTGCCTCATTCTTAGCCTCCTCTAATCCACAAGACAACAACTTTCAATGGAAGTAATCATACAGAAGTAAACTTGGAACTAATTCCTGGGGTCAAATCAGAGATTCCTGTTACATGCTCTTTCAGCTGCCTACATACTGCTTCCACTCAACACAGTACTGTGATGTCCACTCAATCACTGCTCAGTTTTCCCTGCTGGACTCGAAAATCTCCTTGGTTGTAACAGTGAACACAATAGGCCCACCTTGCTTGCCATTATTTGCTAATTAATCACAGTATGTGGTACAAACTACTACTGCTAGATTGTGTCTAATGAATAAAACTGATTGGGAGTGAAGTTGTATATGAAAATGTTAGGTTACTGACTTTCCAATTTTAAGCAATGTTTCATATAGCAAGGAAAAGAGATGATAGTACTTTAAACCCTGTTTATGCCTTATCCTGTGCTAAGGCTTTTATATTATCTCACCTCAAAAATGGGATAATTCTCACATAAATTATAAGAAAAGCAGCTCAGAAATGCTTCATGTTAAGGACCCTCAATTTGCAATTACTGAACCAGTGTTCTAAATCCAATGAGAGGCTATCTTAGCAGAAGCCAATAACTGTCTGGTAATTAAAGGCCTATATTGGAAGTGGATTTTATACTTAATACTTATACATTTAATACATAATACATTTAAAGTGGATTTTACACTTAATACTTAAAACATTAAATACTTAAGGTTTATTCAGTAACTTTAGTCACCATATAATCAACTAAAACTATAGAACTGAGGCAAAGTACTATTCTATGGCAATAAAAAAGTCACTTTCCTTTAAAAATTTGCATATTCATTCTAATATTTCATTTGAAGTATTTGAAAATCTTTAACATTTGCACACATTAAATGTTGAAGAATTTGTACATAGAACATATAAACAAGTCTTATTCATTAAAAATGGGCAAAAGATACTGGGCATGGTGGCAAACACATTTAATCTGAGCACTGGATCTCTGAGTTCAAGGACAGCCTGGTCTACTTTTGATTCAAAGACAACCAGAGCTACACAGTGAGACTCTGTCAAAAACAGAGAAAAGGCCAGGCATGGTGGTCATACCTATAATCTCAACACTCAGGAGGCAAAGACAGGCAAATATCTGTGAAGTCAAGGTCAGCCTGGCCTGAATAGCAAGTGCCAAGGCTACAGAGAGAGATTTTGCCTCCTCCCCCAATAAAAAAGAAAAGTAGGCAAAAGATGTTAAAAGACATTTGAAACATAAAGCACACAATAGCATCTGTGCAAAACAAAATGATGAGGAAATACACCATCACCAGGGAAATACAAACTAAATCCATGAACTAGAATTATACCTACTCCACTAAAAGAGAGAGAGAGAGAGAGAGAGAGAGAGAGAAGAGAGAAGAGAGAACTGGAACATTCATAAATAAGGTATAACCACTAGCTAAGAAATACTGAATTATTTACAAAGTTGAAACTAATAACTCAACAATCTCACTCTTACACTTTAACTCAAGAGAAACATAGCCCTAAGATTTGACTGTGGTATTGAGCATGAATATAAATATGACAGTTTGTCCTGTCAACTTAACAGGATTTAGAATCACCACAGAAATAGACCTCTGAATACATCTGTGAGGGTGTTTCCAGAAAGGTTTAACTTTTGAGATGGGAAGACTCGCCCAAAAAACCAGTATAGGCACTGGTCTAAGGAAACAAGAGAAAGCAAACTAAGCATTAGCATTTATCTCTGCTTCCTGGTGGCAGCTGTGACCAGCTACCTTGCATTTTGTCTCCATAATTTCCCTATCATGATGAACTAACTGTACCTTGAACTTTGAGCCAATATAAATCCTTCTTTCCTTAAGTTTACTGTCAGGTTTTGGCCAAAACAACAAGAAAAATAATACAAATGTTCATAGCAGCTTTGTGCTTAGCTATCCAACTAGAAAAACTGAGAACAAACTCATACCAGAGAATGGAAAAATAAACAAATGGTGGCACATCCATACAGTGGAATACTACTAGACAATAAATAAAAAAAGTCCACTTTTGCTAACAAGTTAACATAGAAAAACCTTAAAAACACAATGTAAGCTGGAGACATCAAATATAGTAGCACACAGCACAATTCCATTTATGTAAAGACACAGCAAAGATAAAACTAATTTACAGTGATAGAAACCAAATCATCAGCTGCCTGAGATGGGGCAATGGTAAGAAAATAAACAGAGAAACATAGGACTTTTCTGGGTACACAGAGGAAGATGGGAGAAAACTAAAACTGCATACTTAAATGTATAATGTACATCTCAGTAAAGCTAATTTTAAGAAAAAGAAAATCGGGGGAAAAAAGGAAGAAAAAAGAAAAAGAAAATCAAGCCAAGAGGTAACATACACCTTTAATCCCAGTACTTGAAAGGCAGGTGGATCTCTGAGTTTGAAGCCAGCCTGGTGTACACAGTAAGTTCCATAAGGGGTTGGTGGAAGAGATGAGGGGCAAGGGGAGGGGAGGGGAGAGGAATAGGAGGAAGAGATGTTACCTTTAATTTTCTCTAACAGTTGATTCTGGTACATGGTATATCTCAATGCCTGCATCCATGGCCGCACATCATGCTGTTTACATGAGCGAAGGGCATCACTAAAGAGTGGGATAAGACAGTCCTGGCAGAAAGACAAAGACTTATGTAAAACAATCTCAGGATAGACAACATCCTTTAGATCTATTCCTCTATTCCAACTTTCCAACAACCTTCCATCATGTCTCTTGCAACCTGTGTGGTTCGTATGTCTGAACTTGGTCCCAGCTGGTAGAACTGTTTGGGAAAGATCAGGCAATGTGGTCTTATTGAAGGGGTAGAATAAATGGCGGCAGGCTTTGAGATTTCAGCATTCAGTGTCTCTGACTCTCTGCTTCCAACTTGGAAATCAAAACCTACCATCTCAGCAGCTATACCTATAGTCTGTCATCAAGAACTCTAACCCTCTGAAACTATAAGCTCCAAATCAAATACTTATCTCTTTTTTTTTTTTTTTTTGTTTTTTTGTTTTTTTCAAGACAGGGTTTCTCTGTGTAGTCCTGGCTGTCCTGGAACTCACTCAGTAGACCAGGCTGGCCTCGAACTCAGAAATCCGCCTGCCTCTGCCTCTGCTGGGATTAAAGGCCTGTGCCACAATCGCCCAGCCAAATACTTTCTTTTATAAGCTGCCTTGGTCATTAACATTAAAAAAGAAAGTAAGCCACACCCAAACAGAAAACTTCTGTTTTATTAAATAAATCCAAGATATTAAATACAATTTGTCAGAATATTTACTAATAAAGTACATTTGTAAAAACATGTATTTACTATAAACCAGAATTCCAGAAAAGCATTAAACTACTGGTTCTATAATTTTCAAAGATTGTAATTCCTTTACAAAGGTTCTCTTCTTGGTTGAAACTTACTCTATTTAGAGTCAAATCCAAAATTTATGTATAAGAAAAACCAAAAGGCCAGAATCTCAGGCTCTTCTGTCTGCACTATACTACCACAAATGAAAACCTGTCTACAGGGGCAGGAGAAATGGTCAGTAGTTGAGGGGACTGGCTGCTTTTCTAGTGGCCTCAAGTTCAATTCCCAGCATTCACATGGCAGCTTGTAACTATCTGTAATACAAGAATCAAACGTCCTCATACAGACATACATGCAGGCAAGACACTAATATACATAAAATAAAAATAAATTATTCTGCCGGGCGGTGGTGGCACACGCCTTTAATCCCAGCACTTGGAGGCAGAGGCAGAGGCAGGCGGATTTCTGAGTTCGAGGCCAGCCTGGTCTACCAAGTGAGTTCCAGGACAGCCAGGGCTATACAGAGAAACCCTGTCTCGAAAAACCAAAAAAAATAAAAAATAAAAAATAAATTATTCTTTAAAAAAAAAGAGACTCTGTCTAGAATTGTAATTTTAAACTTCTGAGTTCACCAGTTTACTCAATTACAAATTCTACTTTAAAAACTGAGAAAATGAAGTTTTTTATCTATACCATCGTATTAATACTAATAGAAAATGCTTACAAAAATACACTTCAGGAATGGAGAGATGGCTCAGTGGTTAAGAGCACTTGTTGCTTTCAGAAGACCCATGTTAAACTCCCAGTACCCCCATGGTGGCTCACACCCATCTGTAACTCCAATCTTAGGGGATCCAATGCCCTCTTCCAGTTTCTAAAGGCACCAAACATGTAAGTAGTGCACAGACATGCATGCAGGCAAAACATTCATACACATAAACTTAATTTTTTAAAAATGTAAGGACAAAACGAAACAAACAAACAACAAATAATCTACATACCTCTGTTGAAAGTCTATTAGAAACTGTGTTCTCAAGTGCAGATGAGCAGTACAGCTGCAGGGTACTCAGTACTGGCAAGGACTGTGACACTGTTAGTGTAGACAATCTTAGTGGTCCAATAGCGATACGTGAGGTTTGCTTCAAGTATTTTACCACATTTCTGAAAGAACATATTTGCTGTCAATAAATTAACAAGATTCTTCAGCTTGTAGTCACTAATATCTAGTCACTAAGGCATTATCATTTAGCAAAAAAAAAAAAAATTGGGGGTCATAGAAAGAAAAAGCAGCCTGCTCTATAGTAGACTATGAGCAAGGTAAAACATCTACTTTTAGGGGTTTCTACACATCTAATAGTTGCATTCACATCACCCCTTGCAGACACCTGCCAATGTACACTAGTGACTCACTCAGTTAAGGACTGCCATTTCTGATCTTGTTCCACATGATTTAAAGCAGTTGCCAGGAAGACCGAGCTTCTCAACAGTTGGACTTCAATGGATTTCTGAAGCTCCCGTGGGTCTGGCTTAGCATGTTAGGAAGCAGCTTTTTCATATCTAAACAAGTTACATAATTAAATTAATTTGATCTTAATGAACAAAAGTATTAATATAGTCTGGCAATACTTAATTATCATTAATGAAAACTTCCTTTCATTAAGTTTAGGTAGTTAGACATAAAGCATTTCAGACCACAATATAAACAGTATTACTTAACATAAAATTATACTTCCTGCCTCTTACCTGCCCTTAAAAAGTGCAAACACTAGCAAGCAACCTGTTTCCCCCTTCTTTTTACATTCATACTTTGCTCAAAAACAGACTAAAACATGAGTCTAAAAAGGATTTAACCATTTCAGTCAATTTTTCTCCACTTTAGTTCATGAAATTTAAGCTCACTTTTTTACTTATTTAGTGGTGTGTACTGTGTGTACATCTAAAGGCCAGAGGTCAACCTCCAGCATTCTTCCTCGAGAATCATCCATCTTTGTTTTGAGACAGTCTCTCATTGGCCACTCTACCTTCCTTTTATTGGGACTACAAGCATATACCATCATACATGGCCTTTTGACACAGATCCTATGAATTGAACTCAGCTCTTCATGCTTGTATGACAAGCATTTTAGTGACTGAGCTAGCTCCTAAATCCCAAACTTACTTGTATATACTTAACTAAGTGTATGTGGCCAAATTCATTTATACCAGAAAAACTAAAATAATTCTAGAACAAGTAAACTATAATTATTATAGACTTGAAATTAAGTTCAGAGGTGAATACACACCAACAGATCAACCCACTAATTTAGCACCTCCTATAAGAAACTAAAACAACCAGGTACAATGGAGCCCAGCACTCAGGAGGAAGAGGTAGGAGGATCTCATGAATTCAGGGAAAGTCGACATAATGAGTTCCAAGGGAACAAACACAGACACATACAGACACACAAACAGATACACAAACACACACACCCAAAATTTCAGAAAGGAAAATTAGTTTTAAAATACATTTTTCTCTCATTCTTAAACTTGAGTGCTTTTTCTAAAACGTAAACAAAAGGTTAATTACATGGAAACAAAAACTGACATATTGACTTACAAAAGTCAAAAATGATCCTGGTTGGTTTTGTAGCTCTCCACACATGTACTTGAGAGCCTTACACAATGCAGCCTACTCTCCAAGGGGCAAACCTCAAAAACACAGCAGATCTCTTAGCAGCAGTGTGCACACAGTATGCTCATCAAGGAGGGAACTGCAGTTAAAACACTGCTTTGTACTTTCTCAAGCTAAATGTCTACATTCATCTCAAAGTATCAACATTACCTCTTTCCAGCTTAGTTTTAACTGAGCCATTTTTCATTTATCAACTATTAATAGCACAACCCTAATTCTGTTTCTTTCCATCGTCTCCAAATATACAGAAACTTACCAATAGTCTAGGACTCTAAATAAATATACAGAAATTTACCAATAAGCTATCCAAAATTTTAAGAAATTTGTTATGAAAAAAATTAAAACCATTCTCAAATACCTATTTTTTCTTTTGATCCTCCAGAAAGCAGATTAATATTTTCTCCTGGTAATAATTCCAACTGCTCAGTGCATTCAACAAACTCTCCAGACTCAAAGCTGCTGAGTGACCTGTAATTAAAATACCCATTAGCTTGTGTTAGGCCTTACCAACCTTGTATAACCACTGGGGGCTGCAGGGACAACAAGCACTAGAAGGAAGCAGCCATCTAGAGAAATGGCATTTACAAGCAAAGCACCATTTCATCTCAATGTGTGCAATGACAGGAAAACAGGAAGGTGGGTCCTAGCCATGACAACCAGTTGAGCTTGCTCACCCCTATGTCTTCATCATCTTTCTGTAGTGGGTGATCTAGCTGCCTGTTAATACACTGGCAGTAGACTCTACAGTATGTCTTCAATACTTGCTCTCTCCAAGCCACTACATCCCGCCAGCTGGCCTCTCTCCCCACCAGAGCCTACATTTTTTCCTGTAAGACCCCTATCATCTAAGTTTTGTACCTTAGCCCTGACTCCTTCACTGAGACCTTGTTTTTTAAGTTTTATGCTTTTTATGATTTTTATGAGACTCATTTACCCTCCCTCAAAGAATTCCAATTTTTGGGCTGGAGAGACGGCTCATTGGTTAAGAGCACTGGCTGCTCTTCCAGAGGTCCTGAGTTCAATTCCCAGCAACTACATGGTGGCTCAAAACCATTTGTAATGGGATTCAATGTCCTCTTCTGGTATGTCTGAAGACAGCTACAATGTACTCACACACATAAATCTTTTTTTACAAAATCCAATTTTCTGTTTTCTTATCTGCAGCCATTTCCTATGGCCTCGGTGCTCCAAAGCCAAAATGAGATACTTCAGTCATACTAAGCTCCACACTACTCCGCTGTCCCTACCACAGATACTCTCCAATCAGGAGGAAGATTTATGTTCTCAATCTCTTCTGTCTTTTTAAAGACAAGCTCTCCATTGGTTTGGAACTAAGGATGAAAATCCTGACTCTAACTCTCCAGTGCTAGGATTACTGCCTACACCCACCCACCCACCCCCCCCCACCCCCAACTCCCATGCTCTCCTTATCTGCCTCTCTCACTGGTCCCAGCAGTGAAAGTTCAGTGAAAGCAACAAAGGAAATGCTCATCCAGACCTTACCCAACGCCTGCTCCGACCTACACCAGTATAACCAGTTGTTTCTCAAGTGAGACAGTGAGTGACAGTTAAGTACTGGCTGCTGATGAACTGTTCGTGTCTAGTGACCAAAACAAGACCTGGGTTTTCTAGTGACAGGACCCCCATGTTCCCACTGCTCTACAATACTTGACTTTCAGCTGCCCTCCTCTTCTAAACAAAACAAAACTTACTATTTTGATTTCTTCTGCCCCTACTCCAATCTACCACAGGTATCCTAAAATGTCTATGCCTAACTACTTTCCTTGAGACACAGAAAAGATAAGTCTACTTAATGTTTTGTTAGTTTTTTCTCCTGTTTCTTCACTCTCCGTTTTGAAGAGCTAGAAGCAGTGTTTTGTCCTGCTACACTATACCCTGATGCTCTAACAGATTGTTTTCAGTTATCAGGAAGGTAACAGCAAACCAACTCTGATGACCAGCCATGTGACTAAAATGTAGCAAATTCTCAATTTTGAGAATAATTAAAGAATAATTTAATAGATGAAAATAAAATAAAAAATAATTTATAGATGTTCAAAAACTCTCATCATTAAAACAAAGTGTCTTTGATTATTCAAAGACAGTTCTTCAGAAACATAGCTGTCCTGTGTGAACCTCGCTAAAGCATTGCCTTTTTGTGTATAATGATTCTATACTAAGCAGATTTTTTCCTTGCCTGTTAGCTTCCTGTTTTAAATATAACCAATTTTAGTATTTCCCACCACAGAGGAAGGCTACTTATTGACAGGACAGACAATGCAGACTCATAACTGGCAGATGCAGCCCTTACTTGATATAGTTGAAATCGGCTTTCAGATTGAGTGAGGTGCTGTTGGCATTCTTCTTCAGGTCGTGGACTGCGTTCTGCCACTCCTGCACAGCAGCCCAGTCAGCAATAGAGATGTAGCATTCACACGCCTTATTTCCTAGGTAGTTGATAACTTCGGGGGAAGAGTCAATTGATTTGGACAGCACAGTTTTTCTGGATTCACCTGAAAGGCATTTTTTTTTCATGATAAAATTAAGAACAACTGTAAATATATCATGAAAAGAAGGTAAACTCCTGGAAACATACAGTAAGTTTACCTGCACAAGTGAAAGTTAGCTTTGGCATATTCTAAATGTAAACACTGAATGCTCACCATTTAGAGAGTGTTTGGGGCTTGCACTGTTACGTCCAGCATTGGCCAATGTGAGAACAGACTTGTCAAAGCTGGAGATGCAGCAATCAACACCTGTCATGGCACACAGGTGCTCCTGGTACTCCACAGAGGCCTTTTCAAACCTTAAATGCAAATATAGAAGTCTTATTTTTAAAAAATTACTCAAATGTATCTCATTTCTAAAAGAATTAATGGTATGAGAATGAATTACTCCGTCAATTGCACCTGGACAATAAGTCAGTTATTTGGAGGAGGAAATTAGATCTCTATCTCACACCAAGACAGTATTGAGCAACCAGTGGAAACTACCAAGAACTACTCTGATGTCCAACAATGAAGTATGTCAAATTATCATATATTCACAAATATGTAGTAGTATCCATTAAGAAAATCAGATTGTAGAATATTTACCATAGCAAAATGTTTTTTAGAATATTGTTGTATAGAAAAGCCATACAGCTCCATAGGTATACTGCCGTTTCTGTAGCACAAGAACAACACTACCCACATAAGAAATGGAGCTTTAGGCACACCAAAACCTGCAAACATCAGGTCATTTGTCTTTCCAAATTTAAGTAGTTGTTTGTCCCTCCAAATTTCTAAGAACTAATTAAATGTACATGACGTATGCCCTTCACTCAAAACTGAATCAATCTGCACATGTAATCCACAAAGTTGCAAGCAAACATTCCAACAATATATAATATCACACCGGAGTCTAATATGGAAGGTTTTCAATCAAAAATCATGTTTAAAACTATTTATGAAACTGAAAGACCTTGCTTTCCAGTATGATTTCTCATAACCTCTGACTTAAATGAGACTGTCATACATGGCTATTCTAATCAAAAAAAAATGAAAGATGCCTCCTACTGAAGTGATTATAGTACAATGCTCAAAGTGGACAAAGCCATTTTCAATATTATACAATACTAAGAATCTGGACATAAAAATATTATTCATTTTTTCCTTCTAGCTTACCTTCCTTCAGCCTGCTGGGCCACTGAGTTAATCCAGAGGAGGTTTTTACCAACAACTGAAGATGACCAGACAGCAATTCCCTGTATAGCTTCAGGACAATGGAGCTCACACAGGGCTTCTACTACCATCATGATAGTTACTTCCAATTCACTCCCCTGGAAACAGCAGGCAAAAGATTGATCACAGACCCCTCGATACTATTGAAATTCAATTCTCTACTTAACTTACAACATCTGGTAACAATCTATATATTTATCATTTTCACAATACATCTATTCTGATCCTAATTAAAGAACTTTCCCACACCTTATAATGTATTCCACAGACAAATTCCTTACTATTCCTAAAGTCCCAGTCTTTAAGAATGAGACATTCATATTTTTAACATGTTCTATGTAGAAAACATAAATAAATTTCTTTTATGGTCCGTAATGGGAAGTAAAGTCTGTAATGGGGAAGTCGTCAGTTTTGTGAGATACTGGATGTAGCCTTGAAAAAGAACTAAAGTTAACTTATTTATAGATTGAAATCCATCAGAGACCAAACTCAAATTCCTACAATCAGTTAAAATGCATCCCAAATGCACCTCATTACCTGAGATAGACTATTTGTTTTCATTTCAGTAAGTAAGTCAAAGCCATGCCTCACTGTCACTGCAGGCTGACCTGCCAACAATCCAACCCTCATGATGGAGAGGCGGATCCGAGTGAGCCAGTCTTGGCAAGTCTGTCGATTGGTATAGAAAAAAGTCCTAATGACCTTTAAAAAAAGAAAAGAAAAGAACTCAGGACTAGTTCCGATCATGGTGAAGATGCCTTGAATACATATCAATGAAATCCAGATGGACTGTGGTCTCAGCCATACACACCCCACCAGGTTTCACAATCAATCTATTACAAAGCAGCACTATTCCAAAACACCAACCTTGGGAGGTGATGTTAATGCATTGGCACACCCCTCATAGGCATTATACATTAATTTCTCCAGGTTCTCCAGATACTGGAGCAGAAGAACAAGTCTAAGCTGATTACTCCCATGGCCTTCATCATTATCTGCAGTGGTCCACTGGCTAACATCCTGGTCAGGGTTTAGTGTGTGGGCTGCAAGACTTCTAATGATACCTGAAAACAAAACAGCAACATTCTGAATCAGAGAAAACTCTTAGTAAATCAATTTACCAGATATCCTGTTTATATATTCATCAATTTAAAACAAAAAGCAAAGATTAAAAATCTCTCACTTTCTGAGGAAAACCCTAAGCTTTAAACAGAAGCAGACATGCACATAACAAATTCAACTAAAAAACCTTATCAAAACCTTATCTAAAAATATCTAGAAATTACTCATTAAAAAAAAAAAAACAGCTCTGAAATCTCTATCGGTATAAGAAAGCTATGGCTTCTAAAATTAAAGACCTAGAAACTCATCTTTATTACAAAGTTTGAAGAATGCTAAATGGCTGGTTACCTTCAATTGTCTGGAACGTGTCCTGAGCTCTGCCCAGTGGGGTTCGCAACTTTGAAAGAACAGTAAACTGTGCAGCTTCCCAAATAGCCCACTGCCAAAGGACAGCATCTGTCTTTAGAAGATTGCGGGGAATTGTGGATTGGTCACGCTTATCCAGCCTCTGGCAGCTATAGAACAATCTTTCTAACCAATTGTCCTTCCTGGGAAAAGTAGTTTCATATGTAACAGACGATGACAACTTCATTTTAATAATCAAAACAAGTGCAAAAGGAATGGGAGTAAGGACTAATTTTCATACCAAAAGAAAACTCCACTGTAAGAAAAGGCTGGGGTTCACAGCTCATGACAATTTGGCTGCCAGGTTATATTTTATTCACTGTAACTGAACATCTTGACAATATCATCACCTCCAACCCTCCCTCCAATGGATTCATGTTAATCAGATCAGTCAACTATCAATCACCAATGAATGTCACAGGCCATTTCTATTGATAAAAATACCATCTTCAAAGCAGTACTATCTCTAAACCTGATGAAAAACCAAAGTGAGCTACCAAAGAATATACCTTCCAATTTGGCAACTTGGATAATATTTTCTCAAATATGGGTGTAATTATCATCAGAGTCTTAAAAGTACCTTTTTCTAATGAAAGAGTCTTACCCTGTTCGGTGAGAGTTCCCATACAAAATGAAACTGATGACATCAGAAAAGTCCTGAGGGTGGAATGTGTTACTTGGTGCTTTACTCATGTGGCTTCTCAATGCTAGAGAAATCTCCTGAATCTCTGTGTGATTGTTATTGCTGTTAAGAGAAAGCAGTCATTATTATCATGTAAGATGTTTTAGAAGAAAGGGTAGCAGATTCTATAGATGAGATTCTATACATCATTGAAAGCACAAACAAAACCAAGGCTTAAAAATGGTACAGAGAACACCAGGCATGGTGGTCCATGCCTTTAATCCCAGCATTCAGGAGGCAGAGGCATGTAGATTCTGGAGTTCAAGGTCATCCTAGTCTATAAAGAAGATTCTAGACATAGTTAAAGTTATATAGTGTGAATCAAGATAAAGACAAAATGTACATGCACAGGAGGGAGGGAGGGATTATAAGGTCACAATTTTAGAATCTTAAAAGTCCTCAAATTGTTGGTGCAGAGCACTAAAAAGCTGGTTCAATGTTAAGAGTATTTGCTGCTCTTGGTGCTCTTCCAAGGGACCTGAGTTCAGTTCCTAGTACCCACACAGGGTTCACAACTGCCCATAACTCAAGGTCCCAGGAATCCAACAGGGGACAGACACACATGCACACAGACCCAGGCTTGTACACACACTAAGTAAAGTAAAATCTTTTTAAAGAAAAGACTGCTAGTACACATCTATAATCCTAGAACTTGGGAGGCAGGAAGATCTTGAGTTCAAGAACAGCCTGGACTACAAACCCAGGCCTTGAATGAATGAATAATGAATGAATGAATGAATGAATAATAAATAAATAAATAAATAAATAATAAATAAATAATAAATAATAGGAAAAGGAAAGAGGGTACACAGTGAGGATGTAGCTCAGTCAGTGGAATGCTTGCCCAACATACACAAAGCTCTAGGTTTGCTCACAAACAAAATAAACTGAACACCTTGATACATACTTGTAATCCCAGCACTCTGAAGGAATGAAAAAGAACTAAAGAACTGGTAGTTTAGGATTCTCCTTGGCTACACAAGAAGTTAGAAGATAGCCTCTGGAAAAACTGAAACACTTTATCAAAAAAATGAAACAAATGTTCCCAAAATCAACTTAATCAAAAGCCAAAAAATAAAAAATAAAAAAATAAAAAATTGCTGGGCGGTGGTGGCACACGCCTTTAATCCCAGCGCCTTTAATCTGGGAGGCGGAGGCAGGCAGATTTCTGAGTTTAAGGCCAGCCTGGTCTACAGAGTGAGTTCCAGGACAGCCCAGGCTACATAGAGAAACCCTGTCTCGAAAAACCAAAAACATAAATAAATAAATAATTATATGGAACTAATGGGTTGGATAGGTGGCTCAGTTATTAAGGGTACGTCTTGATCTGCAGAGGAGCTAAGTTTGGTTTCCAGTACCCACAAGGCAGCTCAAAACCATGTGCAATGGGGACTGGAGATGTGACTCAGCGGTTAAGAGCACTGGCTGCTCTTCAGAGGTCAAGTTCAATTCCCAGAAAAAACATAGTGGCTCATAATCATCTGTAATGGGATCTGATGCCTTCTTCTGGTGTGTCTAAAGACAGCTACAGTGTATGTGTGTGTGTGTGTGTGTATGTGTGTATGTATGTATGTATGTATGTATGTATGTATGTATAAAGTCTTTTAAAAAAAAAGAAAACAACAAAATTTGTGAATCAAATTCCAAGGGATTCAACATCTTTGTCCTGATCTCTCTGGACATACCAGGCATGCACCTGTAGTACAGAGACGTACACACAGGCAAAACACTCAGACACAAAGCAAAAATAAATCATTTAAAAAAAAAAATCTAGGAAATCCTGTCTTGGAAAACCAAACCAGAGGGAGTAGGAGAAAAAAAAGAAAATCTAAACTACTAAGAAATGCATTTTTGTTCTAAATGAATTATTCTCCAGTAATTATAAGATGATAAAAATAAAAACTTTTACTCTTCTAGGTCTCCAAAATTATCCTCAGACATCCCTTTGATCACTAAGTACCGTGTAGCATGTAAAATTAATATGGTAATTTATCTTCTTCTGTAAGTAGACAATTATAGGTGGTAAAATATTAGTGAGACAAAATAGTTATACCTTAGTACAACATCTAAAGGAATTGACTTCAACAGCTTTCCAAAGGCCTGTCGAATACGAGTTCCACTATGGACAAGCTGAACACGGCAGACATCAACACACCTATGAAAAGTAATAGATAAAGCAGGTGTGGTAGCATTCCCATGTACAGTATAGTCAGAGTCAAAGATGTGGTCTCTTATCTGTACCTCTGTAGCAGATCATCTGGCAAGGAAGATGACAGAGCATGGAGACTGCTACATGCTTGCAAGCAGATATTCACATCTTCAACAAGAGCTATTATTAAAAAGGAAAAGATACTCTCAGTGACACCCCACACACAAAAGTGTATGTTATGTATTGAATACATTCATTCATTCACTTATTCATCAAATAGGTAGCACCAACTCTTGCCTCCTTTCTGACAGTAATACCCAGGAAACTAATACTCAACAAAAATCAAATTCCACATATAAACCTTATTCTAAGAAAAAATTTTCAACTTCCTGGAATAAGCTAACATATAAGATTGAAAATCTGGCAGTTCAATTATTTTTCAAATACTAAGAATGCAATATCATCTACTATGAATTGAACTAAAATAGGGACTGTGCATTTTCACATCTGTAAGTGCTGATCTAACTATAACTACCTTCTGCTAACCAATATTCTTTAAAGGGTAAACACAATTAAAACATAAGTCTCTTACTGTTGGCTAAAAGGCCTTTGGAAAATTTATGAAAAGATGGAAGGGAGAATAAAGGTGCATATGTTTCAGACTTCTTCATTAATACAGCCACTTCCAAAGCCCATGTCATTAACAGTTTCCTGAAACATAAAAATAAAGTTGGCTTTACATGAAAACAAACAAACAAACAAACAAAAAAAAAAACCAAGACACTCTCTTCTATCAGTTTATTTTTCAAACGACAAAAGTAGTAATAATAATAACAATAAAAAAAATTGTTAAAAGGCAGAGCTGGAGGCTGCTCGGCGGCTGAGTGGCCACTGCCCTTACAGGATTGAAGTCCAGTCTCTAGCACCCACGTAAGACAGCTCACAACACTCTGTTACTCCAGCTCCAAGGGAATCCAGCACCACAAGCCTACAAGAGCACTGCACTCACTTGCACACAGAGAGATAAAAAAAATAAAAAAACATACAAAATTAAAAGGAAACTAAATCTGTAAGTAAAAAGCAAAGTCTAAAGAATTTTGTTTCTGTATCATGATATTGTGTCTGAAAAGCAACTGAATGCCACTGGAAAAAGCTCACCAAAGCACAGCCCTGCGGGATACACAGAAATCAAGTAACAGAATCAAACCAGATGCTTCACAATGAAGCTGTAATTTACATTTCTTAGCCTCAAATTACAATAAATTAATAAACTTAGGAACTTAATATTATTTTTAAAAAACTACTTAGGTACCTTGTGTCCTGGTTAAGATTATCTTTTTTTAGCAATATTCCCAAAAGATTTAATATAATTGAAAAATGTTTCTTTGTGGCTGTAGTCACAGTACTAATCACTGCACCATCAAATAAGGAAGGGGATGAAGAGCTAAGACTACTGGATATGAAGTGATCATGCCTGAAAAACAAAGTAGATACCATCTTTTCAGCAGTCACAAAAGAAGTTAGCAAGGTCAAGAAACAAAACGTTCCTGCTTTTTTTTTCCTTCTGAGGACCTGAGAGCACAGTACCTGGTACAATGCGAATACAGGGTGTAGAGCACCGCATACTGAATGGCAGGGAAGTGAACAGCCAGGTCACTATGCACAATCATCAGATTCTTACTCAGCAGTGCAAATACAGTTGGAGACAGTGCCCACATCTGGCAAGGTAAAAACAAAGTGTAATTATGGCTCCCCCAAGACACACACATGCCTAGATGGAATCAAGTATACTTAGCCTGAAGCTTGGAAATTATCTAGTACACAAAGCTGGAGTCCTCAGCAAATAGTTTCTCAAATTAAGCTTTGCAGCTGGGTGGCATCTCTGTTTAACCAAGCAATTCTTCAACTATTCCACTGTCATGAGGCATCAGCTAAAACAATGAATGTCAAGTACAGCATGGTAATGTTCACAACCAAGATGGGTAATCAACTCACTAAACACGAGTACAAATGTAAGCAGGGATTGTATGGTATGTAAAGTATACCTCAATCAAGCTATTTAAAACACAAATGAGGAGCAGGTACACAACTAAGTTTGGCGCAAAGGATCAGTTAGCTGATGTCTGGTTTAAGCAAAGCCCTTTGTACTTTTTGATATCATAACCTATATTTCCTCAATCATCAGTATATTGCAAATGTCAAGGTATCTTGTTCCATGACAAAGCTAGCAATCCTGCCTCCCTGACCCTTTCCCACCCAGCTCTTTGCCTCTAGGGTACAATGCTCCATCCAACTACCTGGCTACATCCATTGTAATCTGACTGACTGATAAATCAGAGTGAGTAAACTTTCTCCAATCTATATAGGACAGGAATTCCTCAAAAATAAAACACAGGTGTAAAAGAAAGGGAGTCTCCAACAGATATCAAATGTAAGGTGAAATAGCAGAGAGGAAGAGACATCTGTGGGACGGGGCAGGCACTCTGAGCACACAAGCTGGAGAAAGCAGGCATAAGAATCAAGTCTTCTTCCTTCTCAGAAACAGAACATTGCCCTCTACTAAAATTGTTTTCAACTCTATATGGTCCAATAGAAGGAAGAAATATATAAAGTAGGTACAGTCATTCTAAAATCAGATGGCATAATTCCAATAAATGGGAGGCAAAGGAAAAGGTGTGCAGATAGCTAAGTTTTACACCAGCCAGAGCTACACAGCTAATTCATATAAAAAAAAAGTATCAAAAGTGATGCCACATCAAATTTCTTCTATCCTTTTGGTTTTTTTGTGATGATGGAATTGAATTCAGGGTAAGCACTCTGCCACTTAGTTATATGCCCAGCCTTCTCCCTCCCCAACCTATACACTGGGTATGTTTTGTGTATGTTGATGACTTATGACATTTTCACACGTACAAAATGTATCTGATCACATTTCCCCTCCTCCATTACCCTCTTATCCTCTTCCATTCCTACTAATCCTTTCCTTCTGAAACTCTGTACTTCAACTCTGTGTCCTTTTGGTTATTTGTTTTGAGACCCAACAAATTTATTAGTATAGTTTATAGGAATATAGGCACCTTACCAGAGGTTACATGCACTAATTCTCTCTTTTCTCTCTCTTCAGCAACTATTAATTCTGTATATCCCCGCGGACAGGTAAAGATTTTTTTGACAGAGTCTCAATGTGTAGACTAGTATCTAGTTACAGGCTGGCTGGAACCTGTAACCCTCCTGTTTCTACCTTCTGAGTACTCAGACTATAGGCACATAATACTACATCTGGCTGAAATTTTTTTTTTCATTTATTATTATTACTTTGGGAGGGCAGGGGAGATGAGTCAGTGCATGAGCTAGACTTGGACTCTGGAATTACAGGCTGTTATGTCAGGCTGGGGAATCAAACTTGGTTCCTTTGCAAAAATAGAACTTGCTCTTATTAGCTGAGCCATCATCTCTCCAGGTCCTTTTTTTGAAGTTAGAAAAAGTGAGTCTTCTCTTAAAAAAAAAAAAAGGGACCCAGGCTAAGAGGATGGTTCAGTGGGTAAAAGGCTTGCCACACAAGCATAAGGGCAACCAGCACCCACATAAAGTAGGCAAACATCTGTAATCCCAGCACTCACAAGACAAAGAGAGACAACTAACTGAATAAGTGAACTCCAGGTTCAATGAGAGACCCTTCTCAAAAAACAAGATGGAGAGCAATTAAAGAAGGTACTGAATGTTGAACACTGTCCCTGTCCCACTCCACCACCCAACATGAAGCTTGTGAATGAATGTGTGACACATGTCTACAGTCTCAGCACCTGGGTCAGTCTGGTCTACATAGGTCTCTATTACAAAGAGGAAAAAGAAGAAAATGAGGTAGGGAAGGGTAGAGAAAGGTTAACCATGCATGAATAGACTTTACGGCCAGGAATGGTGGTATGTGCCAGTAATCCCAGACTCAATGCTAAAGCCATGAACATAGTGAGCTCACTTGGCCCATATAGCAGAATTCTGTCTCAAAACCAGAAACAACACAAAATAAATAACAAAGTCTATAAAATTAAAGACTTACCCCAATTAATGAGTTTTTGGCATTTCCAATTGTAGTCAGGGCACTGAGATCAAATATAACTACAAAGTTGGCATTGTCAATGTTGAACACATGATTCTGAAAAGCCTCATGTTTAATCTCAGAACAGGCATCAGGAAGCTGGAGACTGTGTAGCAGATTGTTTAGTGCACAAGTCATTTCTCCCAAAATTAATTTATAGGCAGTCTCCAGAACGGGAATATTCTTCAAGCTGAGCACTGCTTGGTAAACAGCATGAGCTACAGCAACAACCTACAAAAGAAAATTTCAGGGAACTGGTTAAAAATCACTGTCTGCATGCAGCACACTAGGGAGATGATCATTCAAGATTTGGACACGGTTCATAACACCCAAAAGGCTCATTTCAGAAGACCAACCTTAAGAAACCTGTATATAGGTTACTTTTCCACAAAGCTCTATGAACTTATTACAAATAAAGAATGCTCTTAAAAGCTGCTAATGTGAGATTTCCAAGGAGCATTGAAGAGTCTTATTTGTTTTAAAGTCAATGCTAACACATACACAAACAGCAGCTTAAATTCCCCCTATCAACCTAGGTCTATAGTCAATTTGGAGTGTCAGCTGACTAATAACTAGTAATTTTATTTTTAATATATGCAATACTTCTGAACTTATAACAGGAATATATCTGACTCTTCATCTGTAGCTGGATTTAGCAACTTTGTGGGTTCTTCTTTTCTTCTACCCTTCTCCACTAACTATCTCCTAACACTAAATAAAAGAGCAAAACAGTATAGAGAGGAAAGGAAAGAGATTCCTGAATAAAGTCGGGTGTCAGAAAAGAGGGCATCATTATCTTTAAGACTACTTTCTGCTGATTAAGGGTATCAGGTTCCTTAGGGCAAGTTTGATCTTCAGTCAGGATATCTAATTTCTTCTTGCTATTTCTTCTTTGTTCACAAATACTTAACAAAACACAATTAACAACAACAACCCACTCTGCCTCCCAGGGCCTAATATTTATATACTCTATGAAAAGTCCCCAGAATTCCAATGTCACGCAATGACAGAAAAGTATCTGAAGCTGGCAAAATCATGCCACTTGCTAGAGCACAACACAAATCATAGTCAGCTGCTCTGGACAATCTGAAGCAGCCTCACACCTGGGATTAAAACAAAAGTACATTCTTAAAATATTTCTGTGTTTTTTAAAAGAAACCAAAATTCCAAGACTGTCACTAGATTTGCCTTTGTAAGAATTTACCAAAATCAAGTTAATAAAAGTAAATTATAAGTATTCTGGAAAGGTTAAAAGATACCTCAGTCATGATAATACTTAGTATGATAATAAGTATTAACCAAAAGTATTCACTGTAATCAGTTTATATAATCAGTTGATATTCAGCATCAAGTATTATTTCACAGTGACATAGTCTACTAAGCAACAAAAGTTCAATGTCAAAAAGAATCCAAAAAAAAAAAAAAAAGAATCCACTTGCTGTTATCAATGTACTACTACTTACCTCTTTTCTTTGTGGTACCGTAAAAATAGTAGTTTAGATGATGGTATAAAAAGCTTTTCTACAAACGATGATGGCAGTTTTGTATTTATCTGCTCAACAATCTAAAAGAACAAAATTTTAAAATAAGCTTACTTAAGTTACAAAATGCAAGGAAGAACCTTAAATGCACATTACAAGTGAAAAGAAAGTCAATCTAAAGGACTACATAGCTGGCAATTCTTTAAAAAGGCAAAACTAGGGAGACAGTAAAAGGTCTGGAGTTCTTTAAAATTCTAAAATTGGATAACATGCCAGGAGGAGGCAATTGACAGCCGACATACAATGAAGAAGACAGGCCATGTGTTTCTGACTACAGGAGCTGAGTACTAAGTATAAAGATTCACTATTCCATTACGTTTTAAGGAGAGTGGCTATATGGCTAATAAAGTAAAGAAAAAGAAATTAAAGAAAAATCATATAAGTTTAAGAAATCAAATGTAAGCAGGTCTTTGAAAATAGTCAAATACACTCTCCCATAAGGTACATATCAGGAGCACTAATGAGTCTCAGGAAAATGGGGACATGTCATTAATACAAAGTTACAGAAGTTAGACTAAAGTGAGCTACCAGACACTACATGCAAATTGATAGTAGGGAAAAAAAAACATACTGAACCAGAAAAATAAGAATTATCAATGGATTCTTTAAAATGCAAGCCCTTACTTAAAACACATGAAGCAAAGCTCTTTAATTTCTTTCACATCAACTTAAAGACCTACATAAACAATTTAAAACAACAAAAACAGTAATCACATACCAATGTGAGCAAATTCAAGACTGAGATGATATAATCGGTACCACAAGTCTGGCAATTCTCCAGTTGGTCTAATCCATATGTAATGACCATGTCACAATGTATAGTCATGCTAGGATCCAAGCTGCCGAGCAAAACACCAACACACTCATTAGCAGCTGTCAACACAGCCTCAGAAAAAAACACTTGGTTTGCAGCCGTCACGCATCTCATTACTCTGTATAGAACCTGCAAATGGGAAAACAAGCACCTTTTTAAACACTCACAAGCTTCTCTACACCACTATTTTCTATTTAATGCAGTTTCAACTTAAAAATGTCTTGTTAACAGCCTTCTTTGAGGTTTTTTTTGTTGTTGTTTTTTTGTTTTTTGAGGTGAGATGAGGGCAAAGAGAGTAACCCAGGCTGGCTTTACAGATGTGCACCTCCATGGCTCACAGTTGATTCTCTAAGTCTTGGTAGCTAATATGGGCATCTTTAATACAATTTTAAAAAACAAAAACAAATCCTGGCTAAAAAGTATTCCAAATTACTCTAATGACAACAAGTGGAGTTTGTCACGCTCGAGTTTACTTACACTAGTCCTCTACTCCAGTAATTACCAGAAGGCTGTATAAAAAGCTCAGTATCTTTATCACTATGATATACATCACAATTTAGCACATATAGGAATGTCCTGCTCATATTTGCTTAAACATAGATCTTGGATTTTTAACAATCTTTTCAAAGTATATGCTAAAATTGCTTTTAAGCTAATATTAAAGTTTGTATACCAATGATCATAATAGCCCAGAATTCTACAACTGAGCCCTGCAAGTTCTTTCACAAAATAAGAACTCTGGATACTCACAACCCTATTAAGGATCATAAAAAAACCAAGTAATTTCCAACATACATAAAAATCACTAAACTGTTAACAGTATTTGTGTACTACATTTCTAATAATAAATGAAATTTTTGAAAAATGGAAAAATCCATGCTACAAAGTATTAGATCTATAACAATCAATCAATAATACCCAGTGAGATGTCTTTAAAACCTGTAAAGAAGTTTCCTTAATGCTATTCACAAAAGCCAAAACTGAAAACCTTCATAACATTCATATAACTATTCTGAGAAGACTTATGTTTCTTTCCTTTTGTTTTGCATTTGAGCTAACTGCCTTTACTTCAACTCCACTCTTGAAGCAACAAACCTTTTACGTGATAAAAAGGGAAGAAACTAAGCCATCTTGAAGTTTTGAATTATCAACATGCAGATTTAGTTACATGTATAATCTGATACTTCTGCTAATACACACCTGCCTTGCTAAGAATTACATAATACCTTATTTATCTAGTAATGTGTCCAAAGTCATGCTCCTAAAAAGCCAGCACTGTGACTGAGGAGCAGCACATTTCAGTCAGGTAGACTGTCTTCCCTGGCTGTGACTAACACATCTCCCTCCTTACTCCATAGCAGTGCTCCCGGCGGCTCAGTTCTCTCTGCTAGATTGCACTGCACACTGACCACTACTCAAGTGCTGCAATTTGGTCACTTCTCATACCTGGCTTCAGGTTGATATTCTTAAATAGTATCTCTTTACATCAAAGAATACACAAACATGTGACTCCTGAGTTTAATCCTCATGCTCAAAAGAAAGAGACCAGTTTGTTTTCAGTGCAGTAGTGGGGATGACATTCAAGACATCCATGAAAGGTAAAAGTTCTACCACAAACTACACATTCAACCCAAGAATATGACTTCTAACACTTTATAGTATATGATTCTTATTGTGTTGAAAACTAAAAGGATCCTCAACTTATTTTTTTGTTTGTTTTTCAAGACAAGGTTTCTCCACATAGTTCTGATGGTCCTAGAACTCACTCTGTAAACCAAACTGGCTTTGAACTCACAGAGATCTGCCTGCTTCTGTCTCCAGAGTACTGGGATTAAAGGCATTCACCACCATGCCAAGCAAGGAGAATCAATTTTTAAAGAAAAGATAATATTATTATTTAAAGTTTTACAACTAGATATTAAAATAGTAAGTGCTGGTTGAGGAAAAAGCTCAATGCTTTTATCAAGTGCAGGTAAAGATGGAGCCTGTGCAAGGTACTAAATTCAATCTTCGGTACTAAAATAGATGGAATGGAATAGATGGAAATGGATCTGTGAAGGAACTCCTTAAGGAAATTTCGAGGGTATGTAAGAAATCAAGATGGCCCGCCCTTGGTGAAGTGAGAGTTCATGGATGGTGGTCGATTAGCAGGCTTCCCTACTTTTCTGAGTAAAGACTAGCTAGGGACAAACACATTTAACATGTTAAGCAAATGAAAGGTCAATATAGTTCAATGGGTACAGGAGGCCCTCACAATACAACCTGGTTTTTAAAAGACACTTACATCTGTTACATATGCCTCGGTAATTGGCGGACCACGAATTGGACTAAATCGCTCCCCAATGCTCCTCACCACAGTACTGAACACTCGGAGAAGTGCTGCCAGCTTTGGTAATGACACTGATGGAGGAGGAACATCTTCATCCACTGACTCCCCAGAGGCCACATGGCTGAGGTCCTAGATTCAAATACACAACATTGTAGAACAAGATTTGTTATGGTTTTATTGCTATATACTGGTAATCACGAATCAAGCAGAACCTCTTGCACATACTAGGTAAGCACTGAGCAGTGAACACCAGTCCCCATTCCTAGACCTCCTAACACTATTCATTTTGAGATAAGAGTCTTACTGTGTTGCCCAGACTTCTGGGCCCAATTGATCCTCTTAATCTCAGCCTCTGGAATAGCTGAGACTTACCCTATAAATCTCCCAATATTCTTTATGACACTTAATGTTGTCAGATTTTTTTTTTCCTTTTAAAACAGTGTCTAAGTAGCCCCGACTGGCGTGGAAATCATTATGTAGACCAAGCTGAATTCCAACACATAGAGATTCACCCAATTCTGCCTCCCAGGTGCTGGGATTAAAGATATGTTCGACCACACCAAGCCCTAGAAAGATTGTTACCAATTAAGAGAAATTTTAGCTTAAAAAAGGAAATATCAAACTTCATATGCTTAAAGTTCTCTAAATCATTCCTTACAAAACCAGATAAAATTATGGAAATGATCTGGACCAATGCAGAGAGGAGTTGAAAAAAACCCAAACTTTATGAATATATTATTGTATAACTACAAATGGAGCAAAGTTTTTCCATTCCTACAATTGTTTTCTACTAAATCCTCATTCCATATAATCTTTGACCAAAATATTAAGAATATATTAATAGTATATACTCCAAAGGAATGGGATTACAAATTTAAGAACTACTCTATAAATTTATAATCTAGTTGAAAGTATAAAATATACCCAAAGAGAATGATTAAGACTGGGTGTTGAGGAGGGGTGGGGGGAGAGATGGCTCAGCAGTTAAGAGCACTAACTGCTCTTCCAGAGAACCTGAGTTCAATTCCTAGCAACCACATGGTGATTCACAACCATCTGTAATGGAATTCAACACCTTCATAAAATAAATAAATCTTTAAAAAAAGAAATTAAAAAAAAAAGGACTGGGTGTTAGAATCAACATATTTCTACACATAATTAAGTAACAATCAAAAAAGAAGTCAGAGTGGCACACACCTTTAATCCAGTATGTGGGAGGGGCAAAGGGATCTCTGTGAGTTCAAGGGGGGGGGGGAGGGTAAGAAACGAGTAAAGAAAGAAAAGTAGGTATTAAAATTACTCAAGTGTCTAAACCTATAAGAATGGGTACTTGCCGGGCAGTGGTGGCACACGCCTTTAGTCCCAGCTCTTGGGAGGCAGAGGCAGGCCGATTTCTGAGTTCGAAGCCAGCTTGGTCTACAGAGTGAGTTCCAGGACAGCCAAGGCTATACAGAGAAACCGTGTCTCAAAAAAGAAAAGAAAAAAAAAATGTAGAATGGGTACCTTTTGAAAGACTAATCATCTGTATAGATGAGTAGAGAGGTGAGATAGGGGGATAAGATGACCTGCATCCTGTATGTCCCAAGAAAACAAAGTATAAGAGTAAATTCTATTTATTATTCCTGAAAAAAAGTAAACACTCCAGTGATGAAATTGGTAGAATAATGAATTCTCACTACAAGCAGCAAAGAACTAAAGCAAACTTAGTATTTCAATATCTTTTTTTGTTTTTTTTCAAGACAGGGTTTCTCTGTGTAGCCCTGGCTGTCCTGGAACTCAACTCTGTAGACCAGGCTGTCCTTGAACTCAGAAATCCACCTGCCTCTGCCTCCAAAGTGCTGGGATTAAAGGCGTGTGGCACCACTGCCCAGCTAAACTTAGTATTTCAAACAGCCTTCAACAAGCAGAAATTATGGTACTCCCTCCCATAAGAGACAACAAAGGCTTAAGCCACAGCAGTAGGACCAGAGCAAGGACAAAGGCTGTGGGAAGTACCCTGAAAGTTTGTTACATTCACAGACAGCTGCTCCAGTGGAGCAAACCCAATTTTGCCCTGGACAGCATGACATGAGAGTCCCTGAACACTCTAGGGCAGCATCTTTAGAGGCAGTTTTCATTTCTAAACAGCATATGCCTTTTGGTAACAACAACAACAACAAAAAAAAAAAAAAAAAAAACAAGGTATGAACTATGGGATATGCCTTCAAAATAAAAACATCTGCTATTAAGAATATTCAAACTTTGCATGATATTAACTTAGACACTTTTTTCCTGTTAACTTGAAAATACCAAAGATAAAAAATAAAATCCAATCTCAATGATCTTTTAAGTCCTGCTTAAATATCAGTCTTAGTTATTTTTAAAATAAATCTACTTCTGTTTAAAATCTTTAAATTTTCTTTATTAACACTGTAAGAATCACTTAGAATTGGCTTTCTACAACTTACCTCAGCATATGCCTCCATGTCTTCTAAAAATTGACCAAGAAGAGTAGTAGAAAATGCAAGGTCAGCTACCCAAAATGGCTCCAAACTCTGCAACCACCCTTGACACCAGAGAAGAAATTTTGAGATTAAAAAAAAAAGAAGAAGAAAGAAAGAAAGAAGAAAGGAAGGAAGGAAGAAGGAAGGAAGGAAGGAAGGAAGGAAGGAAGGAAGGAAGGAAGGAAGGAAGGAAGGATACCAAAATTAAAAACAAACCCTGCTTTCAAGCTACTTACTCTTAAAGCATGACCTGTATCATAACATTAGGACTGCCACTAAAAGCATGCTGGTAATTAATCAAGCCTCTTTTAATATAACAGAAATTAACAACCTTCAGAAATCAGTATCTATAATGTCAGTGTGTGTGTATGTGTGTGTGTGTGTGTCAAAGTGCCATCATGTACTATCAACCTAGCTTTCTATTCCAGGTCAGAACTAGTTGTCAAAGGTATGTATTTGGCTTTACAGCAGGGATGACACCATCTATTCTCACTGGCATATACACTTTTCAAAAGTTACTACACCAAATATGCAGACAGGGAGACAAACTGTACCATGTGAAATAAACAGGTATGTACAAATTAGTGCAGCTATCATTTGTTCTCTATCATATGACAATCTTTCAAATATTTGTGGCTCATTTAAAATGACCAGAAAAGCAACAATTAAAACAACCTATGACCAGAATCTTCTATTCTAACTTTTGGAGTATTCCAACCTCTTGACTTTCTCTTGCTAAACATGCTACAGATGACCTGAGATACAGTCTTTAAATTCTCACAGGTGCTACACTGTAATCTGTATTTTTTTTCCTAACTAGTATTTATTGTATACGTATGCTTTAAAAAGATCAAGAGCTATTCAAGTGATACTCATTTTATATATACATATATGTGTATGTGTGTGTGTGTGTGTGTGTGTGTATAAAATAGCTAATAGCTAATATATCTTCTTAAAGCAACCCTTTTCTTCTAGATCAGATTAACTCTTCTTTGCACAATATTTACAAGGACTGACACAAGCTAAAAGACTTACCAGACACCTGCTGAGTGAGGGAAGGTTTCTGAGTATGATCTATGTGCCATCCAACTAATATATCAACTGTATCCTTGGTGGAGATAAAAATAAAAAATAAGAAAGAAAAAGACAGGAGGCCAGTCATTTTAAGGTTTCATTGCTATTTCATCAGTGAGATCACATCACATTAAAAGACCCTAGAAAAATCTGTTCAATTTACCTGGAAGCTACAGAGACAGAATAAAAGAACTGTTAGTCATGACACTGAGGCAAATTTTCCCTTCTATACTCAAAGTATTAATGTCAGAAAGAAAAGTGCAATTGTTATGCTTTATAAAAGTAACACAATCATCATTGTCATCATTATCACCACTGTTGTGATAACAGACCAATCAACTCCTTTCCTCCCCAAAAAGGAGCTTGTTGTTTTCATTTTATGTCTCACTTCTTTACACAACCGTAACACCAGAAAATATGAGAAACTCACCCTAAAATTAGTGCTGAAAATATGAGGGTAGCATCGAGCCACCAAAAGAATGCACTTAACACATTTGCAAAGTAATTCTGGTGTATCCACATTTTCAAGTATGGACTGTAGGCTGGTCATCACAAGCTGAAAAACAAAGTTAAGATCATAAACATCTGACAGCGTAGAAAGAAAATAAAAAGATTCTCTTCACAACAGATTATGATACCAATAAAACATAAAACTATAGAGCATAAAATACCACCACTTTTATCTAAATATTTCAAGCTTAGTATTTTAAAATAAAAATTCTATTGCTTTAATTTTTTTCAAGTTCATTCATTATATTAGGCTGAAAACCAATACTGTTCTCTATTATAATGGCTATTAACACTATTCCTATCTTACCAACTAACATTAGTGCTAAATAACTCCTCTATATGTTATTCTCTAGTAACTCTATGGCTATGACTGAATTTAAAGTGTAAAAGTAAGATATAACCAGACACAGTGGCACATGAACTCTTGAGAGTTTAAGGCTATTCATTTCTACACAGAAAGCTCTGTGCCAGGCTGGGATACATAACTCAACCGACCAACACACCCCTTAAAATGTAAGATGTACTTAAGGAACTAAATTCTTTTTGTTTGTTTGTTTGTTTGTTTTAGAGACAGGGTTTCTCTGTGTAGTCCCGGCTGTCCTAGAACTCACTCTTTAGACCAGGCTGGCCTCGAACTCAGAAATCCACCTGCCTCTGCCTCCCAAGTGCTGGGATTAAAGGTGTGCGCCACTACCGCCCGGAAACTAAATTCTCTAAAACATCTGAGTTACTCTAGAATTCAGCATGTAGGGTAAAGCTAGGAGCTGTGGCACAGGCCTTTAACTCCAGTACTTGGGAGGCTCAGGAAGAATAATAAATAGATCAGAAAAGCCTGGGCTACAAAGGAAGACCTTTTCTTAAAGAAAAAACAAAGAACAAAAAGGAAAAATTTTTCAGAGTAAACTTTAGGCAATTAATATGCTTTATGGCAAAGTATATGCATTTTGTTTCTAATCAAAATGATCTGGAGGGCATTAATTAGTATGGCACACCATAGATGACATTCGGTCTTCTTTTCACTAAGAATACATAATGAAAGTGGACCTATCACTAACACATCTGCTAAAAGTCACTTTCCTCAGACAGAAAAGGCTCTTTTTTCTTACATGTATGTACAAATGTAAGTACATATGTATGCTCATATGTGTACACATACATGTAATAAAGAGGTATAATGCAAGGCTAGAGAGATGGCTCAACAGCTAAAAACAATTGCTGCTTTTGAAGAGTACCCAGGTTCAGTTCTTAACACATGCAGAACAGGTCACAAATGTTTGTAACTCCAATCCCAGGGGAACTGATACCTTTTTATACCTTGTACAGGTACCACATAAGCACATGGTTGCATATGTAACACTCATAATCATAATATAAATGAATCTTTTTAAAAGGTAAAGCTAGAATTTTAAAATCACCATTGTGCAGTAGCCAGTATTACAGTCTGGACTGAATGTAACATTACCAAACACAAGGACATCCGGAGATCAAGACATCAGACCAAGACTGCTTATTTGAAAGGAAAACTGAAGCTTCATAGTAAGCCCTCAGCCAGGAAATCATTCTTCAATTCCCATAGAGGGACAACCTGCCCGAAATGCATTACTGAGAACGAACCAACCCATCAAGCATTCATGCTCAAAAATGTTTAAACTGACTCCAATAGGGAAGGTATCCTAATGGGGGAGTGGAGGGGGGGGGAGAAGAAAGGGAAGGAGGACATATAATAAAACAAGAAGTGAATGTGTAAAACTATTTTTATAAGGACATTTTAAAAAGGACAGTGCCAGTCCCCACAAAAAAAAAAAAAAGGCACAGTACCAAAGACAATGCTTGATTCTTAAGTGGGTTCCTGGGTCAGGGGAACCATAAATATAAATGGTACCTTAAGAACAATTATAGAAATTTGAACATATATTGTACAGAAACTAAGATGCCTTTCCTTAGTAAATAATATTGCTGCTAAAGAAGAGGATAGACTTGTTCTTCAGTGATACATAGTGAAATATTAACAGGGAGAATTGTCATATGTATTTATCTTCAAATATTTCCACAAAAGGTTTGTATGTGAAAATAAATTGTAAGGGATGGGAAGATGGCTAGGTTGGTAAAGTGCCAGTCATACAAGCATGAGGACCTGGGTTTACTTGCTAACACCCAATCAAGGCTACATGTAATGGCAAATGTCTGTAACTCAAGCTGTATGATGGGAGGAGGAGCTAGAAAGAGGCAGATCACTGGGGTTTATTATTGGCCAGCCAGTGAGAGGCCCTGGCTCAAAAAACCAAGGTAGAGAACAATAGAAGAAAAAAACAAAACCCAACTCTGTCCTCCAAACATGTGCATACCACACATACTGCGACTACCAAAAAAGATAAAGAAAAAAGCTGGATATGGTAGTATACCCTTGTAATTCCAGGTGGTGCATGAGGATCATCATGAGTTCCAGGCCAGCCTTAGCTATAGAGTAAGACCCTGCCTTTTTTTTGTTTGTTTGTTTTTTGTTTTTTTGAGACAGGGTTTCTCTGTGTAGCCCTGGGTGTCCTGGAACTCACTCTGTAGACCAGGCTGGCCTCGAACTCAGAAATCCACCTGCCTCTACCTCCCAAGTGCCGGGATTAAAGGCCTGCGCCACCACTGCCCAGCAAGACCCTGCCTTAAAAAACAG
The DNA here is from genome assembly GCA_021653895.1 of Mastomys natalensis. NCBI lineage: Eukaryota > Metazoa > Chordata > Mammalia > Rodentia > Muridae > Mastomys > Mastomys natalensis. Next base: position 79,546 of record JAJTUV010000200.1, on the reverse strand, counting down.
AAAGTAAATTAATAAAACAGCTGTTAGCAAAATGTGATGAAGCAGGGGCTGATGAAATTCCTCCACAGTGCATTCTTAATACACATGAGGCCTGGGGTATAATCTTCTGCCACACCTGACTCATCATCACTCACACACCACACACACACAAAAGTGATAAGCCTGGGTTCACGAGTATTTAAGGCAGGTAGAGGTGACATCCTTTAATCCCAGTACACTCGAGGCAGAGGCCTGACTAGCCTACAGAGCAAGTTCTCTTAGTAAAGAGAAACTCTGCCTCGGGAAAACAAAACAAAAAGTGTAAGTATTTAATCATCTAAGTAATCTATATCTCTTCCTGTGGATTTGGAATCTTTCAAACTACAGTTAGAAAATACTATTTATATAAAAGTTATACGTAGAATTAGACCAATTTGCTATTATGCTGTTTAGTTACAAGTAATTATTATAAACCGTCATAATAGTTTCTATAATCAAGGAAAAATGTATAATGGGTTTTTCATTCATACACACACACACAGAGGCATTTTTTAAATTACTCAAAATAAAGCAGTTCTGTAAGCTGTAAAAAAGCAAACAAAGCCAGGCAGTGGTGGCGCACGCCTTTAGTCCCAGCACTTGGGAGGCAGAGGCAGGCAGATTTCTGAGTTCAAGGCCAGCCTAGTCTACAGAGTAAGTCCCAGGACAGCCCAGTCTATATAGAGAAACCCTGTCTCAAAAAACCAAAAAAATAAATAAATAATAAATAAATAAAAATAAAAATAAAAAAAGCAAACAAAGCTAGGCATAGTATCACAAACCTCTAGTCCCAGCACTCAAAAGACAGCAGCAGGAGGATCTCTCTAGTTTTGAGCTAAGCAGGGATACATAGTAAGACTCTGCCTCTTACAAAATTTTTTTTTTTTTTTTTTTTTTTTGTTTCAGACAGGGTTTCTCTGTGTACTCTGCTATCCGAACTCACTCTGTAACAGCTGCCTCGAAACTCAGAATCGCGCCTCTGCTCAAGTGCTGATTAAGGCGTGCGCCACCACGCCCGCTTGCCTTTACAAAAAAAAAAAAAAACAAAAAAAATTAAAACGATTAGTATCCAGTACAAACACTTTTTTTTTTTTCTTCAAACATTCCCTCAACAAAAATGTTATATAAATGTTGCTCAGATCAAACTGAAAAGTCAGATACAGCATAGAGCCCTGACTCTCAGGGCTAAGGCAGAAAGGTAAGGCATTAGAGAACAACAGTATGTACCACACAGTGAGACCTTATATACAAAAAAAAAAAAAAAAAAAAAAAAAAAAAAATCTAAGTTGAGAATGAGCTTTTCTATATATCCAGATATTCAGAAGTGAAGCAGAACTAAGCAGAAGCTGGCATTCACTGATAAATTGGTGTTTGCATTATTTAGATTAATATTTTTTGATATTATCAAATCTAAACTTAAGAATTTCAAAGGGGAGTAGAGGGGGGAAAAGATTTAGAAATTAGCTGTGATGTTTAGCTTTAGTCTCTCTCAAAAGCTGACAGCCTCTCCCACTAACTACCACAGTGGAGTTCCTACTTTCAAATCTGCAAGTCACTCTAGTATTAAGCAACTTCAAAGCGAAGCTTCTAAAAAATAAAAAGACATATATGCTTAAAATTACTTACTTTAAACCTAACTTTATTCAAACTCAAAAGGTACTTCAACAGTAGGCAGCCAAGCCTATCCTTTACCTCACTCCACTCCATCTTGAGTCCCTGGCTCTCACCTGCATCACCGAAGAAAAGGCTTTCTTCTCCCCAACAGTTTCCAGAGCTCTGTAAGTAGCACACAGGTAGAGGAGCTTCACCTCATCTTTCGCAGATGAGCTAAATTTGCTAAAAATCCACTTGAAGATCTTCTCAGCCTCATAGCTCAGAGAAGCACAGAGAAGGCCAAGACAGCAAGCTCCCTCTTGCCTCAACTCCTGAAGCAACTTACTACTGTGTTTGTTTTAATGCAAATGGAACAAAAAAAAAACATACAAAGGCATCAATTTTCAAGGATGAAAGTAAAACACATCTTACAAAAAGAATGTCTCCCCATGTATTAAAGTATTCCTAAATAACTTTCCAAAGCTCAAACTAAATAAAAAGGTAGAATTTTACCCATTCTATATCTGTATCCTATGAGTTATACAATGCTCAAAAAGTCCCTTCATCAGACATTAGATTTCTTTACAAAATCATTTACTAAGAAATACTAAAAAGCTCAGAAGTGCTAAAAATCCAGGCTTCAGGTTATAACTGATTCACAGAAAAAGGCATAAGAAAATTATTAGAAAATTAAGTGTAGCATTAAGTAATTATGTAAAATAAAACATCAGTAATCTGGAAAATTGAGTATATTTCAATACTGCAATTCTTTGAGATCAATGCACATCTATGCACAGCCTAGAAATTATTTAAAGAATAAAGTTCCCCTTTCCCTTTGTTCTCTAAGCATTTTTAAAACTCTCTGGAACAATAGCTTTCATTCATGAAAGCATCAATTCATGTCTTTCCACAAGTCAATATTGAGGAAAGAAGATTCTCTTTCAAGTAGATTCCATTTTTATTCAATAATAATTAACTTACATATAACAAGTTTAGAAGACTTAGTGATGTGGTCAGGGTTTTATCATGTTTACTTTGTTTTTACAATTACGTTCAAGTCACCTAAATGTGACCATTATTACTTACCTTTCATTGAGAACATCATGCACAGCAGCCAAGATATTATCCAACTGTTTAACTAGTACCTTAAAAAAATATAGAAATTTCAGATTCTACTTAAAAACAGCACTGCATACACTCTTTAACTTATCTTTCCATTCAGATTATGATTATACAGCATCTCAATTTACACGTTTTAAAACTCTCTGGAACAGTAGCTTTCATTCATAAAAGCATCTGCTCATGTCTTTCCACAAACCAATACTTAAGATAGACGATTCTCTTTCAAGTAGAATCCTCAATCACTCGAGGATGGCATGTGTCCCCCTTCAGGCTATGAAAGAAACTGACTCACAGGAAATAAGAGTCACAATCAGTACCGACATACATTCAAGCTCGTTTTAGCTGACAGCCTCTGGAGAGCATTTACATGGAATGACAAGCGAACTGAGAAGTAATAAAGGAATACAGTAACATAGCGATGACAGAATCTAGAGCTGACAGCATGAGCTTCACTGCACATCTTTCTAGTGGCTCTACACTCAAACTTTTCATAATGAAATTTGAGGGAAGAAGTCTGTATTAGTCTTTGTTATTTTCTCCTGTATCAAGTTAACATCAGGAAAATTACTTAAGAGTAGAGAAATATTTTCTAACTGCTATTGAAATTTGTCTTAAGGGCTTTTCCATTATTATTTCAAACTGTATATGTATTCAAGAAGAAGTGCTCTTGGAGGCCAAAGGTGTCTAATCGCCTGGAGCTGGAGTTACAGGCAATTGTGAGGTGGCCAACATGAATGGTGGAAATCAAACTCAAGACCTTCCGCAAGAGACATCCTTAACCTGGGATGCCAGCTTTTCCCTTTTTTTTTTTTTTTTAAAGGAATTATTTTATTTATATGAGTACACTGTCTCTCTCTTCAGACACACTAGAAGAGGGCATCAGATCCCATTACAGATGGTTGTGAGCCACCATGTGGTTGCTGGGAATTAAACTCGGGACCTCTGAAAGAGCAGTCAGTGATCTTTCTTAACCATCTCTCCTGCTTTTCCATTTCTTGATTCCTGGTTACTAGACCACTCGCATACATAAAATACATACCCCATACTTCTACTTTATGTATGAAAAATAGAGGTACATTGCCCTGTCAAAAAAACTCCTATAGACAGCAGGGCTATATACAACTTAAAGTGTGTTGTTTTTTTTTTTTTTTTTAATTTTTTTAATGCACTTTATGAAAGAGACACCAAAGTGACTCCAACAATAGCCATCATAGATAAATGACACATTAGGATCCTATCATTCCAAGTACCTTAACATAGGTCAAGTCCCTTCATTTTTTTTCCTAAAAGCAAATCAAGCCCTGCTGAAAACTCCCCACACAGAACCACATTGTGTACTTTGGAAACCCTGACAGCCCTCAGCAACCCCAAGCACATTTACTCACCAGTTTATTTTCTGGCTGCTGAATAAACTCCTTCAGCTGCTTTACAGTAGCCAGTCTTCGGTCTCTGTCATCTTCCCGGGTGATCCTCCGAAGAAGATTCGACAGTCGAGACTCATCAGAGTACGACATCGATCGCTCTGTGAATATAAATATTTTGTAGCCACCTAGTATACTAAAACTATGAAGTATACATCAGGCATTCTAAAGTACATCAAAACCAGGGTATACTGGTCTCTTCTTTGTTCTGTTCTTTGTATTTAGAGAAGAATGCCTGTTTACAATTCCACAGACCCCCAAAAACTCTTGTCAAAGATAACATGAATGAAAAACCCAAAGCAAACTGAGCATCTTGAGGAAGACCAGCTAAGAAAGAAAAAAAAGAAAAGCTTAGAAAACCATTTTTTTTTCCAGTTCCATTTCAAGCTATTTTCAAGATCCAAAGTAAAAAGTGGCATGGTGGCAATTAACTGCAGTCCCAACACTACTAACTATTCTGAGTTCACAAGTTTTGAGATTAAAGAAAAAAAAAAAAAGAAGTCATCTCAAGAAAAACAAAAAGCCACCAAAAAAAGAAAAGAAACAGGGGAGGGGAAAACAAAACAAGAACAAGCAATGACTCCAAGCCAGGGACGACGTCTCTATAAGCAGAAAAGACCATATTTCTATTTCTCAAGAGATGCTCCTGCAGGAAACCTCTTGCTCACATTATCATCTCTAGTTTGGGCAGCTGGGTGTTGGGAATCAAACCTAGGTATAAGAGTAAAAGTGGACCTAAGCACTGAACCATCTCCCAAGCCCAAGAAATCAGTTGTTTTTGGTTTTTTAAGTTAAATGCATTTTTTTAAAGGTGGTCTATTTGTACCTATACAAAATGTTCAACAAGGTATACATAAAACAAACTACACTGTGCAAAAAGCAACTGTATAAAACCATTTATATACAAAAAAACCCACTCAACTTTGTATGAAGCTTTACCAATAAAATTTTACCTTCTTTTAATGGGACTTTAATTAAGAACTGTGTACATTATGTTTGGGTTTTTTGTTTTGTTTTGTTTTGTTTTGTAGATAGGGGTCTCTCTATTATATAGCTCTGGCTGTCCTGGAATTCACTCTGTAAACCATGCTGGCCTTGAACTCACAGAGATCTACTGTCCTCTGCCTCCCAAGTACTGGGATTAAAAGGATGCACCATTATTCCTGGCTTGAATACATATTATCTTTAATATTCTGAATGTTGAAAGCACTTTATTTATACTGGAAAATCTGCAAAAGGCAAGATATGGGTATATTTAACTTTTAAAAGACTCCACTTACTATATCCACTGCCCATTCAGAAACCCTTTAAGATCTTACCCAGAAGTTAGGCATGATGGTGTACATCTTTAATCCCAGCAGTTGGGAGGCAGAGGTAGGTGGATCTCTGAGTTCTAGGCCAGTAAGGTCTATGAAGTGAGTTCTAGGACACCCAGGCTGTTAAGAGAAACCCTGTCTCAAACAAACAAACAAAATACTACTTTATTACCCAGACTTGCAATCCTTTCTTAGAAGCTAGCGGTTCACAGAAATATAGTGTAAACTGCTGCCATCTACATGCTTTGCAATTCACAGCTGCACTCATCTGCTCCTGGCCATCAGGGGTAATGTGTCACCCTGGTTTCCAAGTCTTACCCTGTGATTTCCTCATGTCTTTGGTGGCTAATGCACGACTGCCATGCTGAACACTGGTAAACTCAGGGCTGGTCACATTGTTAATCCTCAGCTCTTGCCCCAACGACTTCCGACCATAAGTATTTTCCCCAGATCCTCCATTGACACTGTAGCCACCTGAAAACAGTAATGTTTACATTATCTCAACAGGGCCCTGTTTCATTCCCTCAACTAACAGGATCTACCCATTTACAACCTAATTCTCTCATCTCCCCTGTACTACCAGACTCCAAACCATTTTGATTCCTTCATTGGAAGGTAAGTAGAGAAATAAAAGTTAAATTCAGACAGCTGCTTTAAGCACATTTTGGATGTATAAATGAGACAATAGCCTGGAAGAACCTCAGATGCTACCTGGCAGGAGGGTTAAGAAAAGAGAAGCAGGTCTAAACCGAAGAATGCCCCAACAGGAGAATATCTATATACCCTTTTCGTCATTCTGTATGTCAGCATGGCCTCTGGTATCATCGTGCCTTTGCCGAGACACCACAGCAGAATTTGAAGGTTGCAGTCCATAAGAGGAAGAAACACCCCTATCTCTAGATGAGGAGTATTTTAAAGTATCTGGGTCGGCTGATGCACTATCAGTTCTGAAAAAGAAAACGAAAAATATTAGTATCAGAGCTTTAAGCAAACATTGTAATAGCCAAAGCTATATGGCATCTCTCCCTCTAACCTTTATGCTCAGCCTTAACTCTATATAAACCCTCCATTGTCTAATTAGTCTTTCAGCTGGAAAGAGATTGTCAACAATGAACTGACTGTGGATCATGCTCTCCTTCCTGTTCAAGAGCCACCTGGATTATACTGACCAACTCATGTTTATTTGTTCATTTACCTAATTTGCTTTTTTCACAGAATGGAGATGTGTGCAGGTGCCAATGCACATATGTGCATATTTGTAGAGATTGACAGGTTGAGATCAAGCTCTGGTGTTACCCCTCAGAAGCTGTTCACTTTGCTTCCCTGGGAGTCTCCTGCTGGACTTGAGATACAAGGCTAAGGAGGAGCTCCACAAATATGACTATCTCTGCTTCCCCTGAGCTGTGATTACAAACATACCTACGACATCCAGCTTTTTATATGGGTGCTAGGAATCCAACTCAGGGCCTCGTGCATATGCAACAATTGTTTGATGGAGAAAGCTACCTCCTCAGTTCCAGGAGTTTCTTGTTTTGCATGCTTCTTGTCCCAACAAAACTAAACAACTGCTCACTCTATCTCAAGGATTCTTCCCATGATATGATTCTAAAAAGTAATTATTCCTACACTCTCCTTCCAGAAAAAGTTAAGTGGTCAGTCTTCCTGGTTATAAATAAAAAATAGGGTCAGCATGCGAAAGAGACTGTATGTTCCAAACTCCTTGTAAAATTAGTGCCTGTAGCAATGTCTACCAAACTCTCAATGGAATCTTCAATTATCTGGCAGGAAAATATGTACTAGTATTTGAAAAACAAGTAGGCTATAAGACTAAAAGAAAGATCTTGTTCATACTCAGCTATATTTTAATACCTTTCCCAAAAGAATGCCAACTAAACTCATTTTAAAAACAAGAAATAAAGTTAAATTTTATTACATTTAATTACTTATTATGTGAGATCACTGGTGGGTATATACATGCGCCCACAAGTGCCACAACCAACATATAAAAGTTAAAAATGACAACTTGTGGCAGTCAATTCTCTCCTTCCAACATGTGGTCCCCAAAGTCTGAACTGAGGTCATCAGGCTTGACAACAAGAGCAATTACACACATCCTACCAGCCCAGCAAACAAAATGTTAAGAGAAGGCAAGGTGATTCCAGACATGCTGACTCTGAAGGCAGGGATCAGTAATGTAATTACTGTCGAATAATGCCTGACACTTAGGAACTAACAAGTGGTGTAGCCCAACACAAAACTCAACATCTTTATCCACCTATTAGCTCCTATTAGTTCTAGGTCTCAACTTCCTCTTCAGTGAAATAAAGAAGCAAGGCAAACTACAAGAATTCCATGAGTCTTACTCTTCTAGGTATCACTCATAAACTGTCAAGATGGAAAAAAACCAAATATTCTATTTTAGCATATGAAAAATACAAATAAGTAGTTGCTTGTTTGACTGTCCCAAGAAAAGAAATTCCTTTAAAGAATAATAGTAGTAATAGCAGTAATTTCTCTATCTATTACAAATATCTTCTGGGCTGGTGATAAAACCTACAATCTTAACTAGTCAGATAAAAGCAAGATCACAAAATTCAGCGCCAACCCGGGGAATTTAGTGACGCCTTGCCTCATAAAAATCTGATGTGATTTTTTTTTTATTATATTTAATTGCTTATTGAGTGTGACTCTCGGTGGTGGGTATATACATGGCCCACAGGTGCCACAGCAAACATATAAAAGTTAAAAATAACAACTTGTGGCAGTCAATTCTCTCCTTCTAACATGTGGTCCACAAAGTCTGGGGTAGTGGTGCATGCCTTTAATCACAGTATTCAAGAGGCAGAGGCAGTCAGATCTCTGGGTTCAAGGCAAGCCTGGTCTATAAAGTGAGTTCTAGGACACCCAGGTGTACACAGAAAAATCCTGAAATTCACCTTCAGGGAAAAAAAAAAATTATGGGGCTGGAGAGATGGCTCATCAGTAAAGAGCACACTGACTGTTCTTCTAGAGGTCCTGAGTTCAATTCTGAACAACCACATAGTGGCTCACAACCATATGTAATGAGATCTGATGCCCTCTTCTGGTGTGTCTGAAGACAGCTACAGTACACTCACATAAAACAAATAAAATCTTTTAAAAACAAACAACAACCAAAAAAACAAACAAACAAATAAACACCACATTGGCTGCTATTCCAGAAGACTGAGGTTAAATTCTCAGCACTCAATAGCAGCTCCCAACTGTCTGTAACTCCACTTCTAGAGTATCTGGCACCCTCACATAGACATACGTGGAGGTAAAACATCTTATGCACATAAAAATAAAAAAATCTGTTGATTGGCAAGTAGGAGGGTAAAGGACAGTTTAGAGCTCCTTAGCTACTATAAACAAGGGGAGGTTCTTGGCTTAATACCCAGTACCACAGAAGAAACAAAACAGAAACCTGAACTCATAAGGCAGAAGGATTTTGCATACATGCTTCTTTTTTACTTTATCACCCTGTTCTTACCCCAACAAGTTGGACACCTTGGTCTGTACTTACTGAAATTCCTGTTGATACAGAACATAGAACAGGTCCAATTAAACTTGAACTCCTAACTAGAAAGTCTGAGTCACTGTTAAAACACAGCAAGCTAAAACTGCTAAGGGTAGACTGTCCTCTTCAAATATATAGAATCTGTGCTCATACAAAGCTGATTTTTCGAATGCAGAGAAGTAAAATCATCCATGAAATTGGGGGAGGGAGGTATACTGCAGATACTTTATTATAGGCTTTACGTCAGTCAGTAAGAATTAATGCTCAATGCATAAAAATGTATTAAACAATTGAAAAGTAATCCTTCATATCTCTAAAAACAGTATATTAAATGTTCACCTATAATCAACTAATACATTATTACTTTCTCAAAAAAAAAAAAATACTGGAGAAAAAAAAAATGAGGGCTTCCTGGCTGGCAGAGTTGGGGGGAGGGGAGAAGAGGGTCTAAGAATGAGTTTTTACCTACTTCGATCTGAAAAATAACTTAATAAATGCACAAATCAGATAAGGACATGACTAATACTGACACACAAAAGTTTTCTATAATATTTATGTATGCTGGCATTTCTTATTCTCAGTATGCTCACATGTTGCCTATACTATCCTAATTAGCGCTTTCTGTGAAAAAGTAGTAACATGAGACTGCCGATTGTGCAAGTTAAAAATATCTGGGTTAAGACTCAGCCCTAGCATTTTAACAGCACAGTCCCTTGTTTTCCAGGCCTTTATTTTCTCTTGTATAAAATGTGAATTAATACCTGTCTAACATACAAGGCTGTTACAAAGCTCATATACAGAACTCATAGCTTGCAGGGCATGGTAGGAATTAGGGCAATAATTCAAACTAAACTCAAGTTTTCCAAGCTAAAAGCTTATATTCGCAGTTCATGAGCATGTAAATGCAATAAAAAGTTCCTACACTACATGTAAAGCAGCTTATGCTCCTCAATGAAGAAATTAAGCACTGTACTGCTACCAAAAGTTTCTAACAGTCTGGGTTCATGTGATTTCACATTATGCTTACAAAACCAAGAGTGATTTCCCAATCATCATAAAAGTTATAAAATTTAACAACAGCAAGAACTCACTAGGCCAGAACCACTCTATGAGAACAGCCCCAAATGCCCTCCTGGTCAGGCTCTTCTAATGCAAATATGTATTTCCAGCCAGCATTGAGCACCATGTATTTTGACACAAAATGGTGAATATTTTTATGAAACAGCAACTTTTTACAATATCTCTTCTGCTTATGTCTCAGAAACTGTTAGGCTGTTAGCACCAATAAGACCACCACAGTCTAAAAAATAAGTAACTGTTAAGAACATAAATAAGCACTTAAGAGTTAGCAAAGCACAAAAGAGAAAATATAGATTTCAACTCCAGGAGGCAGGAATCAGTGTTAAGCAAGCTAGTTAGAAGGGCTTAAAAAAAAAAAAAAAAAAAAAGCTATCTACCAGAATTAGTGTTTCAATTTAGTGGAAAAAGAAAATGTATCTCTTAGATTAAGAATCCTTACAAGGATCCAAAAAATATTTCCACAGTCCCTTTAATACTCTAAAAATGTCAAGAGGAAAAAAGAAGAAATGCATAAATTTTCCCCAAAATGATCCAACTGAAGTTACGACTGTTGTACATGCCACATGAGAGGTAGTAAGTTTCTAAAGCTCATACCTCAAAAATCGCATACTGTGTACTATGGAGCCTTTGTGGTGTTTTGCATCAAGTCAATCTGTAAGACAGCAGTTACAGTATTAGTGAAGACAGCGGGTTAAAACATTTGTTCAAACATGAAGCAAATCTCACACTCATGGGTTAGATGCTTTTCATTAACTATGGCCACTATGAGTTCAAATACTGAAGCAAAAATCGCGATGGAAAGCCACTCTGCCTTGAAGGACAAAGATTCTTTAAGTGGCGATCAAAAAAAAAAAAGGTGAACCCATAAGAATTTAAATTTTAACTGTAACATATAGAAAGATTCTGTGTGAATACAGTCACCAATCATTTACCTATATTCAAAATCCAGAAAAAGTATAAATCTAGGAGGCCATTCACTTCAGGTGACTCAAATCTTCAGCCCTCATACATGTGCCACAGATATGAGACGGTATCTCCTATATCCAGCTCCTATAAGCATTACATAGAGCAACCCCATTCCCCACAAAAAGCCACCTCTAGAAAGTGTGAAGTCAAGAAATTCCCTATGAGGAAGCATTTCCATAAAGAACCCTAAAATGACTTGATGCAAACACCACATCTAGTGGTGCCACTGGAATAAGCATCATCACATTAAGCTGTTTTTAACCTGGGCTGAAGAGATTTCACACTCATGGCTAGAGCTAATTTGTAATAGACATAAACCAGGAAATGAGAGCAATGAGGTAATACAGTCTCTGCAACAGTGATATGCAAAAGACAACTGAAGGAAATGCCAGGAGCTCATTCTGCATAAAAATGATGTATCTTTAATGTTTAAATCTAATACAATCCCCATAATGTCTCTGTCTTAGAGTTTCTTTCTGCTCCTGTGATAATACACCAAGAACAAAAGCAACCAGGGAAAAAAAGGGATTATTATTTCAGCTTACAACTCTCAGGTTACACTCCATCACCGAGAGAAGTCTGAGAAAGAACCCAAGGCAAGAACCTGGAGGCAGAAGTGAAGTAAAAACCATGGAGGAAACTGATTCCCCTGGTTTCCTTATAAAATTCAGGATCACCTTGCCCAGGCTGACACTGCCCACAGTGAGCTGGGCCCTAAAAAAAAAAAAAAAAAAAAAAAAGAAAGAAAGAAAGAAAAAAAATTTTACCAAGAAATTGTAGTAAGTACATTTTTAATATTGCAGAGTTGATGCAAATTCATTTATAGTTGTGAAATGAAACAACATTGTTTAATTAAACAAATGTATTTTTTTAAAGAAGAGTTTTGTAATTTTTGGATGAGTATATTCAGTTTTTTTTTTTTTTTTTTTTTAATGTAGGTACAGGTAGAGGGAGTATAGTCCCTAATATTGTCCTTACTTTTGACGCTAGTTGCAAGTAAAGTCCTTATACATCATCGGGCTTACAGTTTATTACCACAGAAAGTGTTCATATTAATGTTAGGGATGGACACATAGGGGCAGGGTTCAGGAAAAGTTCCAGGTATGGAGCCTGCAGTTGTCCTTTCCTTGGAGAATCACAGATGGTACCTATGTTTAATAGTACCCAACTGGGACACTTGCTCCAGCTTTTGTGGGAATTTTTATTGAAATTGTGTAGCTAATTGCCTGCATAGTTATCTTAGTTTCCAGTCCTCTGGAGGTTGATCTATGTAATTCAAATGTTCTACTAAGTTATACCATTTCCACTTTGTGGTGTGGCTTAGACTCCTCCAAGTGGGAAAAAAAAAAAAAAAAAGAGCCTGCCTAGGCATGGCATTCCAAGATTGTAGAGACTACCTACTAGAATCCATTGGCTAAAAGCTAGAGCTTCTTTGGAATAAGGTAAAAATATATTTTGTTTTCAGTTAGTCTAGACTTACTTAAAATTTTAATGGCACCAAGTAAATGTGTGACTCCCAAGGCACTTCAAATACCCTGTTTGTTAATAGTTAATCTGATTAAATGGAAGGTACAATCACTAAGAGGAAATTATTTTAGATTGTAACCTTTGCTTCATGTGCATAACTGTCTTCAGAGAAAAGGCTAGTAAACATCTCCCTCACATTCCTTTGCTCTGCTGTAAACTATAACAAGACCTTCAATGCTACCCAGGTTTAGAGACTGTACTTTCACTCTAAGAAGTGCTACCACAATGAGCTCCTACTAAGAGCAGCAAGCCAAATCAAAGGTTCACATCTGAAAAGCCCCCACATTTTCACACCAAGATGGCAAAACCCCAATCCCAAATCAATCCAATGATCAACTACTCGCTCAGAAGCATAACCCTGCCAACAAACCACCCAGACCTCCCCATTCTCTTCTGATGCCAAAACACCCTCCTAACCAACCCGTATACAGATTCCAACCTTTGCCAAGAGAGACATGATAACATATCTGCACTCAAGCCTCTATCTCCATCTCCTCTAATTCCTCTCAACTTTTCAGGTACTTCTCTTTCCAACACAGCTAAATTTTCTTCCTAAACATGTGAAATTTCCTAACTTAATGTCTTTCATTTAAAAGATGTAAGAGTACACGTACACACACACACACACACACACACAACCCATCAAGCCCACCTGCCCCAGAACCACATAATCTGCTCCCTGTGACCAACCTATACAAGATGTCTGCACTCCTCTCACCCTTTTCTTGACCCCTTCCAGTTTCTCAACTCCTACCTGATGTGACTTCTGCTCATGCCTCTGCCCTCCAGGTTGCTAAATCCAAGATCTATTTTCAAGTCTCATGTCTCACTCTCTCAGGCTCTCACAGGATTACAAGTAGAGTTACGAGTTTTGCCAGAAAAATGAGATAAGAAAAAAAATGGAAAACTCCCTCTTTTAAATATTCTTATAGGCTGGAGAAAGAAAGAGCTTAGCTATGTTAAGAACTACTGTGCTAAGGACGGGCGATGGTGGCGCACGCCTTTAATCCCAGCACTTGGGAGGCAGAGGCAGGCGGATTTCTGAGTTCGAGGCCAGCCTGGTCTACAGAGTGAGTTCCAGGAGAGCCAAGGCTATACAGAGAAACCCTGTCTCGAAAAACCAAAAAAAAAAAAAAAAAGAATTACTGTGCTGTTTTTCCAAAGGATCAAAGTTTAGGTTCCAACACCTGCATCTAACAGCTCAGAATCACCTGAAACTCCAGCTCCAAGAGACCCCAAACCCTCTTTGGGCCTCTATAGGCACGATAACATGCGTGAAAACACACATACACATAAGCTAATTTTTTTTAATTCATAAAACAATACTTACAATCAGATCTTGAGAGAATGGAACAATTGATTCTCCTCCTAATCCTCTCACAAGCTCCTTTGCCAAACCACAAATAATAACAGACCCTTAAAGGCCTAGCCTTAAGCCCTCTGGGAAGCCATCTGATTTGTACTCTTTAACCTTTGCTGACATTAATCCTTGCTGACTGTGTATTATCAACTTGCACATGTAGGTCTCACTATATATCCATTCTGTGTATCTGGCCTGTATATTTTCACCTTCTCAAGCTAGACACAGGGGCACACATCTGCAATCCAGCTATTTGGGAGACAAATGCAAGAAGCTAACCTGAACTCAGAAGCCAGATCCAGTCTGAGCAATATAGTAAAACCTTAACTCAAAAACCCCTCAATGTTTTAACACCTCAAACACAGCTGACTCCTATGTTTCTAGCATCCCCACAGAATAAACAATGCCATCTTCAGGTGTTTTCTAATAAAAGGCACTATATAATCTGTCAGACTACATATCTCATCTCCAATACACAGCTTCCCCCTCCCCCGCCCCGTCTCTTCTTGGAAATAATTCCAAGGCACAAAACTAATGTCATTCTCTCATCATCATCCTGTACATGTTCCTTTCCAAGTTAAATCATCTACTATCTCAAGTTTTAACTTTTTGGTGTCTAGACAGAATGGTGTCTCTGCCTGCCTGAACAGCATTGTCCTTATTCCTTGCTCCCTCAGCCTTTCTCGTTATCTTCCCAAGGCTCACTCACTCAACTTTCCTTTACCAAAGTTCAGATTCCCAAGTTTCTTTAGGAGCCATCAATATTGGTGCAATTCAGAAGGTCTAATGGTTTCTCCCTCAGTTCTTACTAACTGTACTCTACAAAGAACGTGTAAAACATCAGAAGGGCAGAGGCCTGTTAGGTACCAACACTGCCTAGACAGCGTATAAAATTACCTGTTGACTAAATTATGTCACTGGGGCTTTTTGTTCAACTTTGCAGTTCAGCTATGATCTAAACTTCCTCTCCAAATCTTTCCAGTAAAATCAACGTTTCTAGGCTGAGAATTTAACTCAGTAGTAATGCACGTGGCACAGAAGGCATGAGAACCTTGGTTCAGTCCCCAACTGTCAAACAAAACACAAAGAAGGAAGAATACCAACATTTTCTTTGACCTTTTACAAAAAGGACTGAGAGCTAATGACTACAAAAGAGGGCCCGGGAGATAACTCAGTAAGTATAGGAACCTGCAGTCAAGCCTGATGACATTAGTTCAATCCCTGATCTCAGAAGCACATGTTGGAAAAAGAAAACCAATTCCTACAAGTTGCCCTCTGATCTCTACTTCCATACCAGAAGAGGACTCAAGCACTTACGGACATCATTTAAAAGAATACAAAAGATATTTCCAACTCTCCTAAGAATCTATACTCTAGATAAGCATGGTGGCACATGACTTAGTTCCAGCACTCCGAAGGCAGAGGCAGGTGTCTAACTTACAGGCCAGACAGAGCTACATAGGGAGACCAGACTCAGTCTCACAATGAATCAATCTAGAAAAAGACTCCTTAAATTGCATAATCTTGTGATTTGAATTAAGAATGACCTCTATCAGCTCAGATATTTGAATGCTTAGTCACAAAGGAATGGATCCACGTAAAGGATTAGAAGGTGTGGACTTATTGGAGTAGGTGTGGTCTTGCTCAAAGAAGGGTGTCACTAGGGGGTAGCCTTTGATGTTTCAAAAGCCTACACCAGGTTCAGTACCTCCCCCTTACCTTCCCCATCAGGATGTAGCTCTTAAATAACTACTTTTCCAGCATTATGCATGCCTGTATGCCACCATGTTCCTCAACATGATAATAGACTAAGCCTCTGAAACTGCAATCAAGCCCCCCTATTAAATGCTTTCTCTTATAAGAGTTGCCTTGGTCATGGTGTCTTTTCACAGCAACAGAACAGTGACTAAGACAGGGTATAAAAATGGTGTGTAATTTCAGAAGAAAAAAAAAATCCCACCATTAGCTCCTTCTTCAAACACACCAATTAGTCCATTAGTTAGTTATAGGATGGTTTCAGCTGCTCACTTCTTTTTGAGACGTTACCACTAAACAACAGGAGGCACTATCTACACCACATGTTCTTCCAGACAGAAGAACAAATGCAGTTTTTGCTGCGTGGAGAAAAGAAACCAGAAGAAAGAATGGAGTTTAGAAGATGATGGTGAATGGAAATCTATTAAGTTTTGTCTTTTAGCTTAAAAATCTAACCACACTAGATCTATCTACAAAGATCTAATTTCACTATGAAGCACAGGCTCAGGAGACTGTGGTAGGAGAACCAGAAAAAACACAAGATACGGGCAGCCCAGCTACACAGCAGACCTGACTCAAGAACAAAAAATAAAGGAGGGAGGAAAGAGAAAGACAGAGACAAAGGGTCAATGAGCACATGAAAACATTCAATAATTCAATATCATTTATAATTAGGAAAATGCAAATCAAAGCTAGAAGGAAAATTTACTAACTATAATCAGAATTTTAAAACTGAAAATAAAACAAAAATGAACAAGGTTTTATGAGGATGTAGAGAAACTAGAGCCTTTCTGCACTGCTGTGGGAATGTACAATACTTAGAGCCACTTTAGAAAACAGTTTAACCATCCTTCAAAAGGCAGAAAATTATATGTAGTCCAGCATATCTCTCTCAAGGTACATGCCCAAAATTGAAAATACATGTTGCAATAAAAGCATACACAAAGTTCTACCACAACAGTTATATTAGTCACGAGGTAGACATCTATATGTCTATTGGCAGGAGAGAGATGCAAGGCATCGCACAACAAAATGATTCAGCAGTAAGAGGGAATGAAGTGCTCACATACAAAACACCTTGGGTTAATGTGGAAAACATGAGACTAACTGATATTAGCCAGAAACAAAAGGACAAATACGGCACAATTCTACTCATATAACTAAACAGATTCACATGGTAGGACTGTAGTTGTCATGCACTGGATGAAAGTGAGAATGTGGAGTGACTGCTTAATGAAATAGAAGTGCCCAATGACTGCATAACATCATGATGTCAACAAATGGTACATTTGATATGCATTTTACCACCCCCTCAAAACCAACCACATTATTATTTGTGACATTCTAAACCATGAAGAAACACAGACAAGGTACAGGAACTGATTACAAAAGGACACTGGGGCTTTGGGGACAATAATTATAGCCTGGTTATAGCAGTTACACTACTATATTCATTTGTCAAAACCAAAAGCATCACTCCATCAAAGCCATTTTAATTTTTTCAGTATTTGCCCTTCAGCTAGGGCAGAAGATCAATGGTAGAACACTCTCTTAACATACATGACACTCCTTTCTTATGGTAAAGTTATCAAAGAAAGCAAGATTTGTTTTGAATAACTCAGCATGCCATGCTTTATATACTGCCCATCATGTTTAGCCATTTTATAAGAAAACATAGAGCCATTGCACTGGCTTAATGTCACTACACCTCCAGTGAAACAAGTTGCTGACCTGAGAAATAGTCCATAGAGGAACTGAAGCTGTAAACTCTATCTAGCCAAAGCACCCAGAAAACTTGGACCAGTAACAGGCAGGTGCTGCCAAAACCAACAATAAACAGTTATAAACTTCTAGCACCAACAGCAATCTTGCCATTGACAATGCCTGGGAAATTTCTGATAGTTCATAGGGCATCTTATTTAAAATAAATTATTATTATAACTTCATAAGTTTCCTCAATAATGAACCAATGAAGGGTAATGCAAAATTAAAAATTTAACCAGCACTAAAGCAGCACCAGGCTAGATGGGCTAAACATTGAGTCACAGTAAGTTTCTGTCTTAAAAACAAAACAGCAAAAGTAAATGCTATGTAAAAGGTGCTAATTTTCATGTGAGACAAAAAGAAGAAAAAAAGAGTGTGGTGCCACAAAATCATTTGCACAGATAAATGTATAATTTGGACATGTCACTTCAGGATGAGATGGAGCATGTTCAGGATGATACAGCTGAAGGCTTGGACATGTACACCTAACAACAACAAAATCTATTGGACTGGAGAGGTGGCTCATCTGTTAACAGTATGTGCTGTTCTTCCAAAGCACCCAGGGTCAACTCCCAGCACTGGAATGGCAACTAGCAACCATCCATAACTCCATCTGGCCAAAGCACCCAGGAAAACTTGGACCAGTAACAGACAGGTGCTGCCAAAACCAACAATAAACAATTACAAACTTCTAGCACAACAACCTTGTCAGAGGATCTGACACCTTCTTCTGACCTCCTTGAGCACCAAGCATGCATTTGATGCACACAGACATGAGCAACACCATACACATAAATTACGTAATTCTATAAAAGGAGAAGAAGGGGTAGGAAGGAAGGAAGGGAAAGAGGGAGTAAAGGAGAAAGAGAATCTTATCAAATTAGTATGACCATGAGAGATGGTATACCACAGGTCAGGGACACCAACCTTTCTAAGCAACTACCTGACACATCCTAACTTGTAACATGTTTAAACATTAAGACAAACAAGAAAAGGCATTTATTAAACTTATAATCTACATCAGTGGCTCTCTACAGAGGAAGACTGCCAGAAACATCTAGAGGCAGTTTTCAGTTTATGCATTAAAATAATCCTGAAAAAGCAATCTAGAACACCTTGATTTTCTAAATTTAAAATCAGAAAAAGACAGTAAAATTGATAAAATCATACAAAGACAGTAAGTAAATTTTTAAATTGACTGATTCAACATCTCTAGTAACACCCACAAGACACATCTTAAATATTCTGGAGTAGCAAACAGTTTCCAGCCACTGTTTAAAAAACAAGTATTGGGAGCTGGTAAGGATGCCTGCTGTCAAGACTGATGAATTGGGGCTGGAAAGCAGGCTCAGCAGCAGTTAAGAGCACTGGTCACTCTTCAGAGAACCTTCAACTTCCCCTGCAAGGTAGCTCATACCATTTGTAACTCCAGTTCCAGAGGGAATCCAATACCATCTTCTGGCTTTTAAGAGCACTGGATGATACACGCAGGCAAAATACCCATACACAAAGTAATTTTTTTTAAATTTAAAAAAAAAAAAAGGCCTAATGAACTAAGTTCAATCTCCCTCCCAGGACACATTTGATGAAAGAAGGCAGCTCCCACTGGTCGTTATAAACACGCTATAGTGCATACAAACAAAAACATTTTTAAAACATTTTTTTCGCCGGCGGTGTGGCGCACGCCTTTAATCCCAGCACTTGGGAGGCAGAGGCAGGCGGATTTCTGAGTTCGAGGCCAGCCTGGTCTACAGAGTGAGTTCCAGGACAGCCCGGGCTACACAGAGAAACCCTGTCTCGAAAAACCAAAAAAAAAAAAAAAAAAAAAACTTTTTTTTCAATCCCTTTGAAATATCTAATCTTTTAAAAAAAAAAAAAAAAAAAAAAAACTTTAATAAAAAAAAAAAAAAGATAAATCTCAGAAGGCATGTTATAAATCAACCATTAAGAAAAGACACAAAAATCACACTATTCTACCACATTAACTGAAGAGAGTTGCACAGAACTTACTAAAACCCAGGAAGCAGTATCAATCAGAGCCCCAGAAGGGGGGATGGTAGAGAGTCCAGCTGTGCTCAGCAGGCAGCAGAAATACTGACATACTTAACTTTTAGCTTAAACTTAAGAAAGCTAGAAACATCTTAAAACCTCCTATTTAAGTTGTTTCAGACCTACAAAATCTACAAAGTCCATTTTGTTATATTTTATATTAAACACATCTAATCACATTTAGTTTAAAATAAGTAACTTTTATAATTTCCTTTTACAATAAGAGAAAAACAGTATTTATATATGAAGCTCCTTTTAAAAAGCATTATTTGCCAATCTGAATAAATTAATACAATTAAATCCTAGCAAAAACTGCCTAGTAGTGCACACACATCCTTACATTGATACATCACCTCAATAAATCTTATCCGTATAAAAGACAAAAAGGATGTAAAGCTGTTCCACCTCAGAATACAACTTTCCCAAGACTCTGGCTCCTCCTACTGCTTTATTAAAATTCTACATACACACAGGCACTAGACTAGGGGAGGAAAGATTCAATGATGTTCTCAAAAGAATTGGTTTCTAACTGTATGATGAAAGTTAAGCAAACTACACACTACCTATAAACCTACACAGTAGCAATTTAATCCAGGGCCCCTGCTCTCCAAACGTATCCAAAGTTACAAAGATTGGATTTTCCCTACCTTACACTTTTTTTTTTTTTTGGTTTTTCGAGACAGGGTTTCTCTGTGTAGACCTGGCTGTCCTGGAACTCACTCTGTAGCCCAGGCTGGCCTCGAATTCAGAAATCCGCCTACCTCTGCCTCCCAAGTGCTGGGATTAAAGGCGTTCGCCACCACCGCCTGGCTACCTTACACTTTCAACCAGTAGCCAGTTACTTGTTTTGTTTAATGTTGTTTTGAGACAGGGTCTCCCTGTGCATAACCTTTTACTGGCCTGGAACTCCCTATGTAGAACAGGCTGGCCTTGAAAGCAAAGATCTGACTTCCTCTGTGTCCTGAGACTAAAAACATGCCACCATGGCCAGCACTTGGTAGCAAGTACTTGGGATGAATTGGTAAGACATGAAGAGAAAAGCAAGCAGATTCACATCTATGCTGAAATCCCTTACTAAGCAATATAAAACTGGTTTCTGGTTCAAGGACACAGACTACAAAACATACCATTACACTACAGTACAATCTATCACCCCACCAAATTTTATAACTAAGTAATACCAAGAACACCACATGCTTAAGAGATTCATTTCGATGTCATACATCCTTTTAAAAACAATGAAAATTTATCAAAATTTATAGCTATATAACAAACGCATGAGTGTATGTGCACCTACATGTGTGAGAGTGTATGTGTGTGTCTAAAACATTTAGAGGAATAGATAGATAACAACAGAATGTTCTTTAAAATTCCAAATTTGGGGTTGGGATGAGGGCAGCTCAACGTACCATGAACAAGATCCTCGGTTCTGACCCCAGCACTGCCTCCTCCCAAAAAAATTAACTGATTAAGACATAGCAGCTCACATTTATGTGGCACTTTTATCAGTCTGAAAAATTTCCCAAATGTTATTTATCTTTAACCTGGATCTGATCTTCAGACTACATGCCAACTGAAATGGTTTCTGTCCTCCCATCCTTACTCTGCTCCTCGTTTATGACACCAGTCTTTCCTAAGAGATGTATAAACAATCAATACAGAACATGCACAATACGTGCTAAAACAAGATGATTCTATTTCTAATACCAATGCTAATACAGCCAAGTGGATCTTCTTTGCTGCCTTGGCTCCAATCCAAGGAACCACAAATATTAAGTCAATATGCTACCACTATCTCCATCTTTCACTCTTACTTTGAGACAGGGTCTTACTAAGTTGCCCAGACTGGCCTTAAACTTGCTCAGCAGGCCAGGCAGGACTTGAACTTTCCATCCTCTTACTTCAGCCTCCAGTGTAGCTGAAAAAACAGGCCTCTGTCAAATGCAATGAAAGTGAACCATAGGAGTAGGGAAGAAAGGGAAGTTGTTGCTGGTAAGAGTACAAAGTCTCAAGTAGAAAAAAATGTTTCCAGATCTCTATTTAAAAGAATGACTTGCCGGGCGGTGGTGGCGCACACCTTTAATCCCAGCACTTGGGAGGCAGAGGCAGCTGGATTTCTGAGTTCGAGGCCAGCCTGGTCTACCGAGCAAGTTCTAGGACAGTCCGGGCTACACAAAGAAACCCTGTCTCGAAAAACCAAAACAAAACAAAACAAAAAAAAAGAATGACTTTGTCAGAAACAATGCTTTGTACTTCAAAATACTCCAAAAAGTGCATTTCAAAAGCAAGTATGTGTGGTACACACCTGAAACACCAGCATGTGGGAAGCTGAGGTTGGATGATTTCAGATTTGAAGCCAGCCAAAGCTGCACAGTGAAAACCCTGCATCAATCAACCAATAATAAAAATAAATAAAAAATAGTCTTTGAAAAAATTCAAAGAGCTCTTCTCCTCTCCAAAAAAGCAAAAACTGGCTTGATTTAATCCATCAGCATTATATTCATTATGCACATTTATCTAAACATCACTTTATACCCCCCCCACACACACACACACAACTGCGTCTTTTAAAAACAGAGCATGTGTTGCCACATAGTAATTCACACCTTTAATCCCAATGCTTGGAAAATATACACAGGTGGATCTCTGTTTGAGGCCAGCAGAGTCTACACTGTGAGTTCCAGGACAGCCAGCGCATAGGAGTCAGGCTTGGGGGAGCTGGTATATCTTCGAGTTCAAGGCCATTGGGTCTACATATCAAGCTCCAGGCCAATCGGTTCTAGGTGGTTAAGACCTTGTCTCAAAGAAACAAAGGACTGGGATGTAGCTTCGTGGTGGAACACACTTGCCAATCACACACATGGCCCTGCAGTCAATCCTCAAGACACAACACATAACACACATAACAAGAATAGTATAGTGCAATTTTTTTGTGTCCTCAATAACTTTCAATGAAATAAGATAACATGCATTATAATAACCATGTCAGACAGCCACTTAAATATTGTCTTGGTTTTAGGTCTGACAAGATGTCTTAACAGGTATGTGAGCCTAATGACCTGAGTTTGATCCCTGAAAGGGAAGAACCAATTCCACAAAGTTGGTCTCTGACCTCCACCCACGTATGATACATGACCATGCATGTGCATAACAAATGAAAAGGTTTTTTTTTTTTTAAAGGAAAACTTGTTACAGCCAGTGAGATTACTACACATCTTTTATTATTATTCCTAAGCTCATTTTATAACTTCAGTGTTTTTAAAATGGAACATGTTATGTATTACAGTATTGCTAATATTCCAAACAATGACATAACATTTTTAGTAGACTATAACCTGTGGCTCCCTTTTTAACCTGGCTTCTGAATAAGCATTCTGTCTCAAGTTCCATGGGCCTGCTGCCACTGAGAACCTACTCCATTTTTCCTCAGGTACTCTAAGAACAGTAAAGACAAGACTAGAAGTGCATCTGGCCTTTTTATAACATATTCTAGATTGTTTTCTTTTCAACTAAATATTGATATCAATTTTGTGATACCAGTGATCTAGTCAGAAAAGAGGCAAGGTCCTAGCTATATGATAAATAATAATGTGAGTATCAGTACTAGCTTACTAGAATTAGTTTTACTTTTTGAAAGGATATAGACATGAAAATGAATGCAGCAATGCACTTTTTCAAAATCTGTTGGCTCTGGGAAGTAGGTTTCATCCCTCCAACCAAGTGCAGAACTGCCATTACCTTGGGACACCAGCAACCTCAACCCAGTACTTAGTATTTTAATGAATAGACTGTTTAAGTAATATGTATAGATATAGCAGACATGGGATAAGAGAATAATGTAGAAAAGAATTTCAAAATAAGAGCAAGGTGTTTTTCAAGAGTAATAAAACCTAGCCGGGTGGTGGTGGTGCATGCCTTTAATCCCAGCACTGTGGAGGCAGAGGAAGGGGCGGGTTTCTGAGTTCGAGGCCAGCCTGGTCTACAGAGTGAGTTCCAGGACAGCCAGGGCTACACAGAGAAACCCTGTCTTGAAAACCTCAAAAAAAAAAAAAAAAAAAAAGAACCTAGCTACCACAGACCATTCCTTGCAGCTGTTTGATCAGCTGTATAATTTACTGCCTTAGGCTAACTGGCCTGTTACAAGAAGAACAAATCCTCTTCAAATGCTTTCTAAGGTAACAGGTTTATAAATTCAGGAGCTATGTAGGGAAAAAACTTGCCAACTCCAAGTCCTGCCTCTACCAATCTATGATCTATGACCAAAGTGTACCTGAAAAACACTGCATACTCAACTGGCTGTGTACAGTGGAATTTTTTTTGCTATCATTCTCTAATCAACACACACTGACATTGCAAAGGGAACATAAGGCATCCAGAGATGCTCTAACCCAGTGTTTCTCAACCTTCCAAATGCTACAACCCTTTAATACAGTTCCTCAGGTTGAGATGACCCCCAACCATAAAATTATTTTCATTGCTACTACAGAACCATAATTTTGCTACTCTTATGAATTGAAATGTAAATATCTGATAGGCAGGATATCTGATACTCAACCCATGTGAAAGGGTCATTCAGCTCCCAAAGGAGTCATACACAACTCACAGACTGAGAACTGTTACTCTAAAGTGTCTATGAAAATTCGAGAAAGCATGTCGGCATCCAAGAATTTGGCTGAGTGGAGTCTTGGAACCAAGCCTCTCTACAGATAGCAGGGGACAATTAAATTGACATTCAAATATAGAATGAAGTCGGCATGGTACTACATATCTTAATCCCAGCACTCAGGAGACAGAGACAAGAGAACTCTGTGAGTTCAAGGACAGCCAGGACAGCATAGTGAGACCCTGTCTCAAAATTGTTTTTAAAGAGATATGAGAGAATACATACTATTTTTGATGCACTGGTAGAATGGAAGGGGATATAAATACAAAACATGACTTATATAAGATTCCCATACATGAGGCTTGATTGAGGAATACAAACATGAATATTTGGGGTAATAGTTAAGTAAGTACTATGAAGAAAACTCAGAATACAATGTTAAAGTCTGCACCCTTCTCAACAGTGTAAGAACAGCTAGTAAAGCACTCTGGGAAAGTCAAACTTCACAGCAGCTGCAGCTACCACTTTGCAGGTAGAATAGCAAATGCAAACAACCTGTGGCAACAAGGAGCTGAAGATGAAGAGGTGCCTCAAGGAGACATACTTACACACACACACACACACACACACACACACGGGGGGGGGTTGGGGGGGAAGGGAGGTACTGGAGTTGTTCTCCCCAATCTGGGTAACTGAACATAAGAACATTTTGGTTTTTAGTGAAATCATACTTTAGAAAAATGGCAGATCAGAGAGGCAGAAGGATCCCAGTTAGTCAAAAGCTGAAAAATTGAAAAAAGCAAGAGTGTGGTTAAAGGGCCAGGAATCTGTAGCTCCTAGAATAAGCTTAGCCAAATGAGGACCTCCTATGTGGTCCCATACACCCCAAAATGGTAAGTCTACCATCTAAAACTTTACCGCACTCTTCAGATACTCCAAGCAGGCAAGCAAGCAAATAATGCTTATAGCAATAGTGTGACAGAAGTACACTGAAGATGGTAAGAACCAAAAAACTAATAAAGACCAAACTGATATTAAATCTTGACACACCATGTAAAGATGTCCTCTCTGCAAAAGATTTCAAGGTAGGGCCAGCAAGATGGCTCACTGGATAATGGCACTTAATACTACATCTGACAGTATTTGACTTCCACAAATGAGATGAAGCACCTGTGTGCACATTCGCATACATACTAGCATGCACACGCACACACACAAGAAAATTAATAATGTAAAACAAAAAGTCATTGCATGCTCTCACCATATGCTGCTGCTGGCAGCAGAGGCAGGGGCAGGGAATCCAACTGAAAAGTCGGCCTCCTGGTTGAGAGTAGTGGTTACACAGCCATCAAAAGAAATTACTGACTCAAAAATGAGCCATACACAATAAACTCACTAAACACTCAATAAACAGAAGAGGGAGCAGAACTAACTTTTTAAAGCCAAACAGTTCTGATTAAGCAAATGCTCTAAGCTGGTTACACTCTAAAGACAAAACAGAAAACAAAATATAGTAAGCTGAGATATTCTGTATAAGAGTTAAACTACAAATTTTCTAAACTCTTGCTTTTAGGTCTTGATACAAGAGAAATTCAATCTTATTTTAGTTCCAAAAATACAACAAGCTTTGGGAAAATGAAGCCAACTTCGGGTAATCAAAATAATGACAGTTTAAAAAGAACTGAAACTTACAGCTTGTGTGACTCCGTCAAGAACAGTTCAATCAATGACAGGGACTCCTCAGATCTATTTTTTGTAATTAGGATAGGGGAGGCAGAAAACCCTAGTATTGTGAGAATTCAGTGTTCCTAAAAGACACTATGGTCACATCAGTTTTAGAAGTGTGACACGTCATGTTTACTAAGGTGAATCATGTGGGCAAGCAGAAAGGCTCACCTAAGTGGTCACCCTTAACCAACACTAAACAACAAATGAAGGGCTTATGCTAACCCAAGTTTCTACATATTGGGAACAGTTTTTTCTGAGTTTCAATCATGCACTATAAACAGAACACAGAATACATGACTAAGGTCCTCAGTAGTCTCTTGTCTAGGCTTTCCCAACTGTACTTACAATACTTACACACCCTTCAAGAACCAACAGACTAAATCTTCCTGACTGAAGCCAATTTGCTGCTAGTAAGACTTCAATAGCTCCTCAAGCCATTCCAATTACACTTCAACTATGACCAAAGTCAACAGTGTAGTTCCAGTCCAGCTCCACACCTTCATCATCTTACTCCTCACAAGTATTCTGCTTCTAAATAAAGAGTTTTTATCAGGAACAGCTTATATTTTACAGCAGCCTTTCTGTTTTGTTCTGATGTTCTCCAAGCTTATCATGAAAACTATATAGACCAATTTCATCACCCCACTGACTTCCACTAAGCTGTTTAACTTTCCCTCCTCTAAAGCCATTAATATTGAAATAGTTACACCAACACTGCAACACAAAAATCCATATGCTTTGCCATTTTTTACTAGAGAACAGTTCAGTAGTTTCTATGATCAAAACATGTAGCCGGGCAGTGGTGGAGCACACCTTTAGTCCCAGCACTTGGGAGACAGAGGCAGGTGGATTTCTGAGTTCGAGGCCAGCCTGGTCTACAGAGTGAGTTCCAGGACAGCCCGGGCTACATAGAGAAACCCTGTCTCGAAAAACCCAAAAAAAAAAAAAAAAAAAAAAAAGGTAAAAACGGTCAGCTTAAAGATATAATTGCCAAATGTTTTTTATAAAGGCTTTATTTGATAATGAAAATATTAAGTTCTGTTGAAAAAAATCACTCATATACAATTAGTTGAAAACTCTCAAGGCAGAGGCAGGCAGATTTCTGAGTTCGAGGCCAGCCTGGTCTACAGAGTGAGTTCCAGGACAGCCCGGGCTATACAGAGAAACCCTGTCTCGAAAAAAAACAAAAACAAAAAAAAAAAAAAAAAAAGCCGGGCGGTGGTGGCGCACGCCTTTAATCCCAGCACTTGGGAGGCAGAGGCAGGTGGATTTCTGAGTTCGAGGCCAGCCTGGTCTACAGAGTGAGTTCCAGGACAGCCCGGGCTACACAGAGAAACCCTGTCTCGAAAAATCAAAAAAAAGAAAAAAAACAAAACAAAACAAAAACCAAACAAACAAAAAACTCTCAATGCACTCAGGAATCTGTAATACAGAACTGATAAAAATGATAATCAATGGAGTTTGATGGGCTGCATCTGTGTTTCCTGATACTTGAAGGTTGAGGCAGAAGGACCACTTGAACCCAATAGACAATACAGACCAAACAAAAATATATACATAATTACTAATTCTATTTAAAGTTCCATTCATAGCAATGAGATACGTGGCTCTTCGGTTTTATGCTGGTTTTTTTTTTTGTTTTTTGGTTTTTTTTTTTTTTTGTAATTCAGTATATTACATATCTATGGACACCAGACCTACTAAAAAAGTACAACAAACAATTCTGGTTTCATAAACCTAATGTCAGCCAGCTGAGGTGGCACACACATTGAATCCCAGCACTGGGGAGGCAAAGGCAGGCAGATCTACCTTGATCCACAAAGGAATTTCCAGGTCAGCCAGGCTATACACCCTGCCCACCTGTGTAATTAATTCTAGCACTCCACAAGTTGAACAAGAAGCATTAAGATAAGCTTGGGCTATAGTAGTGAGAACCCTGTCTCCAAATTAGAAACCTAACTTTTTGCTTGTTTATTTGTTTTTTTGAGACAGGGTTTCTTTGTGTAGACCAGGCTGTCCTGGAACTCACAGAGAGTGCTGGAATTAAAAGCATGCATCGCCATTACCCAGCTTAAAACCCAACTTTTCATACCAGACATAAATATCTAACTCTAATTTCACAACACTTTTATCTTTTGATCTTTCACATGGAATTTTATACTCTTTAGAACTTTGATCTGGCAAAATGGTACTAAAAATGGTAACTAGTTCTAATACTGTTTCATCCATTTAGAAGCCTAGAAATAGAAGGACACTGTGACACATACCAGTAACTCCAGCTACTCAAGGTTGAGGGAGGAGTACCTGAAGCTTGAGATCAGCTTGGGCTACAGAGTAAGACTATGTCTCAAAAAAATATTTAGACAGATAAAACTTGGGCACAAGCTACCTAATATACAACAATACATATGTGCTAAACTGCTAAGACTTCCAAGTATAGGAGCAAGACTTATTGAATGCTTTTTTTTTCTTCAATATGTATTGGTGTGTTGTGTGTAGATACCCTCAAGTCAGATTTATACAGAATTGTGAGCTGCCCAAAGTGAGTACTGAGAACTGAGCCATCTTTCCAGCCCATTCTTTTTTTTTTTTATTGAGTTTAACTCCTATTCTAATTAGTCAATGTCAATTTAGAATATAAAATGTACAATAATTAACTACACATTTAACTTTCAAAGAATTCTGACTGGACTTGTGGCACATACCTGTAACTGCCAGCACTCAAGTGGTAAAGATTACAGTTGGGTCTCAAGGTGAGCCTGGGCTATGAGACCCTATGTCAAAATTTTTTAAACTTTATTTAATGAACTCATAGAGATCCACCTGCCTCTGCTTCCAGAGTTGTTGAGTACCACTACGCCCAGCTTAAAAAACTTTTGAAGCATTCTGATTTCTATCTTTGGATACAACTAGGTATTTTCCATATAGGTAAAATCCAGAAAATAACACGTTTTGGCTAGTGGCACAAAATGGTTGGGAAGATCCCCAAAAATCTTCCTAACTTTTTGTCTGAGATAGTAATAGGTTGCAAGTATGTAATAAAACCTAACATCACTCATTTTTTTTTTTCAAGACAGAGTCTAGCTATACAGCCTGCCTTTGCCTCCCAAGTATTGAGATTATAGGTATGTGACACCATGACCCACAAAGCTCTTACCTAACCATTCTGTAGTAGATTATAGTGAATAAGACTATACAACCAGGCAATGGTGGAGCATGCCCTTGATCACAGCACTTAGGAGGAAGAGGCAGATAGATCTCTGAGTTAGAGGACAGCCTGGACTACAGAATGAGTTCCAGGACAGCCTACACAGAGAAACCCTGGGAGGACATATGGCTGACTACAATCCCAGTACTCTGTATAAACACTTTTAAAGACTATTTCTAGTGGACATGGTAAGCTGACTCTTAACACAATAGCCCATTATTCAGCTACCAAAGACCAAAGACACTACCTGTGGATAAGTAAGACAGATTACTTCTACTATGACAGGACAAACTGACAAACTAATATTAAAAGTAGCTGTCAAGAATTGCTGCTCTTTTTCTGTTGTTTTGAGGCAGAGTCTTGTGTAGCTCAGGCTGGCCTGGAACTCACTACATAGCTGAAGATAACCATGAATTTCTGATCTAATGAGAAAACATCACTGCTGGAATTACTGGTATGTACTAACTACCACACCCTGGTTATGTGGCTGGGGATCAAACCCAGGGCTGCTTCCTGCATTCCTGACCCAAGAATTAAGTTCTCAGTTGTCTGATTCCTCCTCACCTACCCTCCATAAAAATCAGAGGGAAAAAAGGGTACAAAAAGGACAAATAATTGTTTTTAATAAAAATTATTTGAATAAAAATAGGCCTGGCAGTAACACACTTAAACTGCCAGCACCTGGGAAGTGGAAACAAGATCAGGAGCTCAATCAAGGTCATCCTCAGCTAAACAAGATCTTTTCTCAAAAAAATAAAGAAAAGGAAGAAGGCCTGCAGAGAGAACTCAGCAGCTGCTGATCTTTCAGAGGACTAGAGTGTGGTTACCAGCACCCACACGATGACTCATAACTGCCAGTAACTTCAATTCAGAGATCTAACTCCCTCCTCACCTGACTTCTACTGGCTCCTATGCACACATGGTGTACATACAAAAACTACGGGCACATATAAATACACATAAAATTAGTAATTTTTTTTTTTTTTTTTTTTTTTTTTTTTTTTTAAGATTTAAGGGCCAGCAAGATAGCTCCTCAGACCTTGCTGCCAAGCCTGATGACCTGAGTTAAACTGACAGAATCCACATGGTAGAAAATAAAAACAGACTCCTATGTGTGGTTCTCTGATCTCTACTCACTCACCCACTCATGGCTCATTGTGGCAGAGAAATGCCCACACAGATAAGTAAAACATTTTTTAAAAACATGTGAATAAACTATAGTCTCTATGTACTTGAAAATATTTGGAAAAGGCACTTGGCCATGTTGAACAGGAGGAAGGAGGAGAGATCATCTCCATTCTGTCATTAGCCATTCATCTTTCTGAGTAGATAGAGAATGACCTCAACTTTTACTATGAAAATTATGACCTACAATCGTTGAGTTTTTTCCACTGGCTATTTAGCATATCTATCATGACCACCTTACAAATAAACCAAGTTTTGCTATGAGGTATGTATACACATACCTGTTTCCTCTAGAAAGCAAGTATCTCCAGCCTTGTAAACTGCTACTCCAAAAAGCCAAGTGAGCACCTCATAGTACTACCCTCTATCCGAAAATTCAATTAGAGATCACAGAAGGTTTTCATCCTTTCCCCATACACCCTCACTCAGTCAAGAAATAAAAGTATTTGAAACATGGGCAACATTTACTAACAACCTGTGTACATATTCCTTAACTGTATATAAGCCATTCTGCTGTCTGTGTATGTGTCATAATACTAAAAAATAGTAGAATCTATTGTTTGTTTTCTCAAGATAATGGTTTATCTTGGCTGTCTTGGAACTCAGACCAGGCTGGCCTCAAACTCACAGAAACCCACCTGCCTCTGCCTCCCAAGTGCCAGCTGTAGGATCCATTTTTAAATAAGCTCTATTGAAAGTCAAATTCACGTTCATTTATCACCTAATGTGTTAGCTGCTTAAAATCAAACCTTACACATTGCAATAGCAGTGAAAACAAAACATGAGCCAGGCAGTGGTGGCACATGCCTTTAATCCCAGCACTTGGGAGGCAGAGGCAGGCGGATTTCTGAGTTCGAGGCCAGTCTGGTCTACAGAGTGAGTTCCAGAACAGCCGGGGCTACACAGAGAAACCCTGTCTCAAAAAACCAAAAAACAAACAAACAAACAAACAAAACACATCAGTAAAAAGAATGTCAACTTGTTTTATTTAATGCACTGCACAAACCTTCATGCAGGGCAAGTCAAGTGATGATTTTGCAAACACTCTTTATAACTGCTTCAAATCTCAATTCCAGACTTAGGCATTTATTTTTAAAAGTATTTAGTCACAGACATCAGTTCTCAAGAGACACAATGTTTAGGAGTGCACATTAAACAAAATAAGTGTACCCTTATTAGCCAAAGAGCATTTTAATTTCTCTACCAACTCTTAAAATGTAACACACTAGCTTCTCATAAAATCCTTTAAGTGCAAACTGTTCTGAAATTATTAAGATCTACTATAAAGCAAGACCAACACCAAAAAGTGTGTGCTTTCCATTCACGTGGCCAATGTCTGAACAACAGAGTGTACTTCAAAGAATGCATCAACTTCTACTGAAATACAGGTTTTATACATTTAGGAAGTTCTAAACACTGTTAAAACTCTAGTAGTCTCTGAATACTTAAACCGTTTACTTACCAAAGAATGGGAAACTACATTAAACACAACCAGTCTATAATCAGAACAAAATAACTAGAAATAACTTTTCTTTCGTGTGAATGCTCTTAATATTTTAAATCCAACCAGATCCCAACTCCTCCATGCAAATGGAAATTTCTCTACTCCTGAGAATTCAAATTCACTCCAAAGCGCGCAGGGAAATTGCTGTTAACCAGAAAAACTATTTCTGCAGTTGGGGAAAACTTAAAATGCCCAAGTGCCAGATTGGGTCAATTCTATTCACAGTCCCACTATCTCACCTTTTGGTCGACTAACATCCAGTCTAAAGTCAGAAGACCTCGGTAGGAGTTCGGAGCTTTTAAAATACATTAACACGTGGGAGCCCAGAAGGGCGCAGAGTTAAGGTGGTCTTTAGCGTGAGGACTGGCGAGGAGGAGCCGAGGAAGTTAATGGGTAACAGGGAGGGTTCCTGGACCTCAAATATCAACTCGGAGGTAGACGGCAGCGGAACGTCCTCCTCCACCCAAGCTCAGAGCCACTGCCCCAGCTATCAGGCTGAGGCGGGCAGCCGGGCACAGAGGCCTTGGCTGCCCGCGGCTTTCCTGCCCGGCCAGGCCGGGGGACACCCAGGAAGCCGCGCCCGACTCCAGGGACCGCGGGCCTAGGCCGCGCCTCCCAGTCCCGTAGGCCTCGGCCAGCTCCAGGCGAGGATCGACGCGGTCACCCACCTGGGTTGCCAGTCATTCCAGCTCCGCGGGTACTTGGTGCCGCCGCCGCCGCTGCTCAGCCGAGACCCCGGGGCTCTGCGGCTCATTACCTTCCCCGACACGACATGGCCAAGCGCCGCCGCCCGAAGAAGCGCGAGTCGCCGCCTGAACCGGCCGCCGCCGACACTGCGATCTGGCCCGGGGCTGAGGAGGAAGCCGCGGAGGGGGCGGCGGAGGGCGGGGGAGGCGGACGGCCGTTCCGGGTTCCGCTGGAGCCCGCAACGCAGGAGCAGGAGGCGGGAGCGGCGCGGCGAGGGGGAGGCGGAGGCAGGCGAGGCGACGTCTCTTCCAGGGCAGCGCGCGGCCCGACGCTGGGGCCCAGGAGGACGAGGACAGCGAGGAGGCGGTGGCGGCGGCTCCTCACGCTCACACGGCCACGGCTTCCCCGCCTCCCGGCTCCGCCCGCCGCGCCGCCGCTGCCGCACGGCATGCTGGGAGCGAGGGGCGGTGCTGGCGCCCTAGGAGCCTGGAGAAGGGCGGGGTTCGGGGTAAAAGGCGGGGCTATTGGTCACAGAATATGGACTAGAGGCGGGGCTTATGACAGGGGTAGGGTCACCTAGGAGGGGCGGTGCCGGAGCGCCCCAAGCCTGGGGAAGAAGGGCGGGGCTTGTTGGGGCGGGGTTGTGACTGCTGAACTTGGAGAGGGGAGGGGCGAAAAACAGAAGGCGGGACCTGCTCAAGGGGCACTAAAGTCTCGAGAGCCCCGGCTTCAGGCGAGGTCCGCGTTCGCGTAGCAAAAAGAAGTAGGGCTTTGGGGAGAAGGCGAGAACTACTTGAAGGCAAGGACTCAAGCAGATTTCCCTGGACGTCCAGGGCTGAGGCTCTGTCTGCGGGTAGTGGAGAGCGCTGTGGCTCGCCGCGGGGCATCATGGGAGAGGGGGGATCTCCTCCCGGGTCCACACACGCCCTCCCGTACATTCGAGGACCGGCAGTCAGGTGTGAACAGGCGTCCAATGGAGGACGGGAGGGGGGGCGTGCCCTTGAGCGCTGATGCGCGCACACAGCCGTGCCCTTGGCGCTCAGGTGCATCCACCTGCCTGCCATCCTCTCAGGGAAAAAGTCAGAATAGTAAAATCGAGGAAGGGGAAGTGAAAGCAACACCTTTTCAACCCCCACCTGATATGTCATGCAGTCCTGATACATTTTTCCAAATGTGGAAACCAACGCCTGTTTCCTGCCACATGAACTGTGTGTGCTCTGTAATCCTCTGGTTCCTTCTAGTAGTCAAAGGCCTGTTAACCCACACACGCCTGAAAGAATTCGATAAAGCATTGGGCACTTGTGAACGCAATATACTCCTTTGTGTGTATGTGTCTACACGTGAAGCCCAGAGACCTCAGGTGTTGCTCTTAAGCCTCCAGCTACTTTGTATTTTGAGTCAAGGTTTCTCACTGGCTGGCTGGAGAACTCCAGGAATCTGCCTGGCCGTTTCCTCAACGCTGGTTTTACAAACGGTGACACCGTATCTGGCTTTTTTTCAGGTGGGTTCTCCTGTTTGCAAGGCAAGCACTTTATTAACGACTGATCTCTCTCCCTAACTGCAGGCTCATCCTTAAAAATAGTCAAAATACACATCAAGCAAGTATTTAAACCTTTTCCACATAAAGTTTTTAGGCCATCCATTGTTTTGCATTACAAGGAGAAGTATGTATACGTTACTTAAGTAATTCAAAATTGCTACCAAGGGAATGGCTCCGAAAGTAGAAGCAGTAGCAAGCACGAATCACTGGGTTCCATCCCCAGCACCCCATAAATGAAATAGGATGACCTGTCTGTAACCTCAATATTCAGGAAATGGAAACCGGAAGTTGTTCAGGCTCACCTTTGGCTACATAGTAAGTTCCAGGCCAACCTGGCCTACATGAGACCCAACCCCCAAAAAGAAAATTATTACTAAAAAGTACCTAATTATGAGGTGATATCTCCCTATGAGTATATCCCTTATATTTTTCCACTGTCTGATCCTCGAGCATGCCCACAAAACCCTCACTAAAGGAGGATCCTGCAATTTCAAAAGATAATCAAATAATGTTTTCTCTTCCTGCCACCCACGTTGCCCACCATTGTGGAAGGAGAGGGGGAAATATTCTGAAAAATATGATCTTTGACTCAACACAGAAATTCCCACAAGGAATTTGCCAGACCCAGGCCTGGTCACCAACTTACTATTTAGAAATAAAATAAAATAATGGAGATGAGAAAGTAGTTCAGTGTTGTAGCATTTTGGTCACCTATTATGTCTGAGGCCTTCTGTTCAATCACTGTAAAATAATAATGACAGTTATTTCAGTAAGATTGTTTCAATACTGAAATTGCTCTGGGCACCTTCAGAAATGCCCTTTTACTTCTCACTGAAGAAAGGATACAAGGAAGGGTTCCACCAGGTACATAAGTTAAAAAACACAGCTGGACTCCAACTCACAGCTCTCCTGCATCAGCCTCTTGAGTGCTGGGTTTACAGGCATGTGCCATTATGCCTGGTTTTTGTTGTTGTTTTGGGTTTTTTTGTTGTTGTTGGGTTTCTTTTTTTTTTTGTTTTTTGTTTTTCGAGACAGGGTTTCTCTGTGTAGCTTGGCTGTCCTGGAACTCACTCTGTAGACCAGGCTGGCCTCCAACTCAGAAATCCGCCTGCCTCTGCCTCCCAAGTGCTGGGACTAAAGGCGTGCACCACCACAGTCCAGCTTTTTTTTTTTTTTTTCTTAGTAGATTCTAATATATCACCTAATCATGATTTGTTCTTTTGGTCAAAACTCAACAAAATTGATGGAGTACCTATTAACCAAGAATGTGACAATAAGACAGCCAGCAGCACCCAGCCCTCAAGAAGCTTAGGGAGAAAGCACCAAGGGCCCAATGGCGGCACCTATCACAAGATCTGACTGCAGTCCTCCAGTTTGTTCATGTTCCATCTCCCGCCCTGCTAGGCCAGCTTTCAGTCTGGCTCCAGGTGTCTTTCGGCTGATGCCATTTCTCAGTTCCAAGTTCTGGTTTTTAGATTGTTTTCCTCACAGTGTTTTGTTTGTTTGTTTGGGATTTTTTTTGTTTGTTCATTCATTTGTTTGTTTTTTTGCCAGTTTTATAAGCCCATGCTGGACCAATTTTTTATGTTACTAGGGATCAAAACCCCAAGATCTCATGCATAGTAGGCAAGTAGTCTACTATGTCCCTCGTTCTTTACTTCAGAGTCCTTGCTGTTTATGCTCCAGATGAATTGATCCTGCCTCTTTCTCATTTCCACCCATTAAGAAGTAACTAATGTATCCAATTAATCTCTTTGCCTTCCTTATGTAGTTGATGCAAATGATGAGCATAGTATATCAATTATTAGAGCCCCAAATCAATTAACAGCAGAATAACCAGAACCTTAGACTTTTAAAAAAAATTTTTCACAAGTCTCTTTTAACCTTTTCAAGTCACAAAATACAATCAAAGCAATTCAAGGGACAGCTCCAAGTTCATACTCTGACTTAAATAAGAAGAGGGGGTGTTGGCAAGCTCTTGACTCTTACTGTAAAATGGAAATGTTAGTTGTAGTGGCTTATTAGAGACTTTAGGCAAGTCCATAGAACTAGAATCAGAAATCCTTTAGTAAAGATCAGATACATGGGCCACTGAGATGCCTTAGCAGGGAAAAGCACTTGCTGTCAAGTCTGGAGAACTGAGTTTGATCCTGGGATCTACTTGATAGTAGTAGAAAACCAATACCTGCAAGTTATCCTCTAACCTCCACATGTGCCGCAACGTTTTCGTACAAACGCACACTCAGGGGCACACACACACACAGAGTAAATAAATAAATAATTTTTAAAAAATCAAGTCTGTAGTTTTTCTGAAGCATATGGGTCTTAGTTTGACAATTGGAAGGTGTTAAAAAAAAAAAAAAAAAAAAAAAAAGCCGGGCGGTGGTGGCGCACGCCTTTAATCCCAGCACTTAGGAGGCAGAGACAGGCAGATTTCTGAGTTCAAGGCCAGCCTGGTCTACAGAGTGAGTTCCAGGACAGCCAGGGCTACACAGAGAAACCCTGTCTCGAAAAACCAAAAAAAAAAAAAAAAAAAAAAGATGGCTGGTAGAAATTATATCCCAATGTTCAATTCTTATCTACTTATCTGTTTTGTGTGTGTGTGTGTGTGTGTGTGTGTGTGTGTGTGTGTCCAAACGTTCGTGGGTGCTTTATCTTAGAAATAATTAACCCTCACAAAAACAGTGCTAGCAAAGGGCACTGTGAGGCTAGGGTATGTGTGAAAGCATCACTCAGCAGAACTTTCCTAGGAAACACTTTAGTAGTTTGCATTCCAAATGGTTAATATCTGTTTCCCAATAATGCTGCTGTGGAAACCTACAAGGAAGGAACTCGCTGAGCTGGCGCTCAGTGTAAAAGCCTGACCACCTGAGTTTAATCCCAGGACCTACATAACAGTGAAAGGAGAAACTCGACTCCCATAAGCCATCCTCTGAAGAAAATGTGTTTTTAAAAGAAAAAAGAATAGCCTCATCTCAGACTCATTGATCAGAAGTCTTGAATGTAGGCCCCACATATCAGTAATTATACTTCCCCTGGGCCACCTTTGTGTATACATTTTTGTGCACATGGTATATATATATATGGAAGTATTCACGTGTGCACACCCATGCATGCTTATCAGAGGGCAGCATCACCCTCTGCCTTATTGCCTGCTGCTTTGGTTAGGCTGGCTACTCAGCAACCTCTCAGAGCTCTCCTGTTTCCCATGCTCCTTGGCTGAGGTCACAGGCACTGTCTAGCTTTTAATGCACATGCCACAGGTTCAAACTCAGACCATGCTTCCAGCGAATACCCTTACCGATTGAGCTGAATCGTCAGCTCCCTCCCTAAGGCATTCCCAGGGGTGGCCACAGTGGAGAACCCACCACTTGAGAGCCCTTGAGTGGTGAAGCAATTCTCAGTACCTCTCAACCCCACCTCCCTCCAAGCACTGTGAATTATAAAGTCGATGATAAACCACTAGAGGATAGGGGAATGGAAATTAAGAGCCTTTTTTTTAAGACTGATTTTATTTTGTGTGTATATGGTTACGGTGGGGATATGTGTACATGAGTACATGTGTTCTTGGAGGCCAGAGGCGTTGGATTCTCGTGGAGCTGGAATTATGGGCCCTAGTATGCCTCCTTACAGGGGTGCAGGAAACTGAACCTCAGTCCTCTGCAGCAGCAGTATGAGCTCCTAACCTCTTGTGTTAGTTAACTTTCTATTGAGGTGAGAAAATACCATGGCCAAAGCAACTTGTGAAGAGAAGGATTTATTTCACTTATTATACGTAACCATCACAATCCGCCATCAAAGGAAGTCAAGGCAGAAACCTGGAGATGGAGATGAAGCAGAAGCCATGGAGAAGTCCTACTTAGTGGCTTGTTGTCCTGTCTTGCTCAGCCGAGTTTCTTATATCATCCAGGACCACCTGCCTAGGAATGACACTACCCACGATGACAAGGGCCCTTCCATGTTAATGGTCAATCAAGAAAAACCCTACAGACTTGCCTGCAGGCCAGTATTATGAATGCCTTTTCTCAATTAAGATTCCTTGTTTCACTTGGGGGTGGAGGCACATGCCTTCAATCCCAACACTCCGGAGACAGAGACTCTCTGTGAGTTCCAGACCAGCCTGACTTCCAGGGCAGCCAAGGCTGTTACACAGATAAACCTGTCTCTTTCTTCTTTCCAGATATGTCTAGGTTTGTGTAAAGCTGACAAACCCAGCCAACCAGCCCTCCTCTGAGCACTCCTGTTCTTACTGCTACTTGAATAGTTACAACTATTCACGTCAACTATGAATCACATGAGATTTTCAAGGTTTCTTCCTCACTTCTTTCAGTGGTTTTGCCTTCCTAGCTATTTTTCTAGCTCATTCCTGTTTTAAGGATGGAATTTTTGATCCTCAAACATTGTCTGTCCAGCAGCTGGTCTTGTTTCTTCTTTTTTGTGTGGCATTGAGTATTGAACCCAAGCTTTCACATGCAAGTACTCTACCACACCACTGATCCAAATTCCCACTCTCCCCCCATTCTTTCTTTTTTTGTTGTTTTGTTTTGCTTCTTGTTTGTTTGTAACAGGGTTTCTCAGGATAGACATGGCTATCACAGAACTCCCTCTGTATACTAGACTGGCCTCAAACTCAGATCAGTCTGCCTCTGCCTCCTAAATACTGTGACAAAAGGTATGTGCTACCACACCCCACTTTATTTTTATTTTATTTTTTTAACTTTGAGGCAAGGCTAGAGAAATGGCTAGTGGTTAAGAGAGCTTCCTGCTCTTCCAGTAGACCCAAGTTCAGTTGTCAGCATCCATGTAAGATCGTCCACAAGAGCCTGTAACTTAAGTTCATGGATACCCTGACATTTCTGGACTCCAGGTCCAGTGAATGCATGTGCCTGCTCCTCCCTCTCCCTGAAATGCCTTCCGATACTCAATGCTCACCAGTAACTGAACCAACAGTCAGGTGACTGCAATGCTTAGAGCACATAATGTAACTAGGGAGAGACTTGCATTTGGACAAGCCCAGGAGTGGAACTGTCCTTCAACTTGAGGCTCTAAACAGCTCCTTTGCCTTGCCGTGTCCTGCCCTGTCTTAGAAGGTTCTTGTGACCTTTCCAGAGAAGAGTTTTATTCTGACCTCTGTGCCAAAAAAAAAAAGCTAAGCAGTCCTGTCATACTGCCTACTGACTTCTTTGATAGTCCTTGTCACCATCTGCAGGTGTTAGGTTTCTTTGCACAGGTATCATCTCCTTGTCCCTTAGGACCTTGCTTTGTGAAAGCCAAGGCCACACATGGCCCAGCCCTACCCCATCTGTCTCTGGTACCCAGCGGAACATCTGACTCTCAGTAAACACTCAAGAAATGGGGAAGGGGTGGAATTAAAACGTGGAACAAGATGGTGCACAATACTCATTTGGAGGGCAGGCATTACACCTCAGTGCATCAAGGTGCTAGCCCTGTAAGCCAGACGTACAGGACTTGATTCCTGGAACCCCCATAAACCACATAAAGGTTCATGGAAAGAACCAACAAAGTTTCCCTCTGACAAACACGGTCATCATGTCTTTCGCCCATTGTGCATGCATGTGCATGGGGCACACACACACACCATATGTTCACACTAACAATACTTATACTTAATAAATAAACATTTATCTGGAGCAAAGTGAGGTGATACATGCCTCTAACCCAAAGACTCAGGAGGTTGAGGCAAGAGAACTGAAGGTTAGAGGCCAGTCTCAGCTACACAAGTTGCTCCAGCCCAGCTTAAACTACTTAAGTAATCTCAGAAGTAAAAAAAGAAAGTATAAATCTCTACTTGGCTTTTTATTTATTGTTGTTGTTGACCTTTGGTTTGGTTTGGTTCGGTTTTTGCTTGCTGCCTGCTTGAGACAATGTCTTGCTAGATGTCCCTGGCCTGAAACTCTCTGTATAGAGCAAGGTGGCTTTGAACATGCAGTGACCCTTTGGTTCTGTTTCTTAAGTGCAGGGACTACAGGCATTAGCCATTCATTATGTCAACCTTTTTTTCCAAATGTGTGGACCTGAGCATGAACCTGAGCCCTGAGCATGCTTGTTATGCTGTACTGTATCTCTAGCTTTTAGTTCCATTCTCTCTCTCTCTCTCCCTCCTCTTCCCTCTCCTCTCCTCTCCCTCTCCCTCTCCCCCCTCTCTCTCTCTCTCTCTCTCTCTCTCTCCCTCCTTCCATCCTCCATTCTTCTCTTTCTCCCTCTTTGAAAAAGAGTCTCATGAAGCCCAAGTAGTCCTGGTCTCAAATTCACCAGGTATGTACTTACCATAGATGGTCTTGAATTTCTCTCCAGCCATTCTCACCCCACCCCCACGCCCAGTGCTGTGCTTACAGGCATGCACTACCATCCTGGCCTCCTGGCCTCCGTCTGACTTCTTTTGTTGTTGTTTTGTTTTGTGAAAGGGTCTCTATTACGTAGCTCTGGCTGTCCTGGAACACACTGTGTAGATCAGGATGACCTCAGGTGCACAGAGATCAATGTGCCTTGAGATCTCTGGAATGCTGGGAATAATCAGTATGATTTGTTAATAGCAAATAGGACTATATATATTTACCTAATAGTGGAGAGCTAAGGTTAGGTAGGTTATGTGTGCCTTGCTTTTCCATTGCCTCTTGCTAGTAACAGAAGTAGAATAAAAGGCTATTAGGATCAGTGGATGAAGATTTGGCTACAGAGCCTGATGACCTAAGTTTGATTCCTAGAACCTACAGAACAGAAGGAGAGAATCAACTAACTCTTCCATACAAATCAACAGTCATTCAGTGAAGAGTCTGTGTTGACTGAACACAGAATGAACACTCTTAGGGTGGGGCAGTAAGCCACACAGACCAATTGAGTGAACTTTGGCCAAGGCGTTGAGTCTAGCCATAGTGACTGACTTGCACTAATATTTATTGAGCATTTACTATGCCTCCCCCTGAGTCAAATGAACAATACTATGGGAGTTGTCTAAACCACAGGAGGAGGTGGGTGCCAATGAGGAATCACTGACTAGGACTATGGTGTCAGGAGAAGCCTAACTGCTTGCTCAAGGTCACTTAGCCAGAACAGACAGGGCCAGGCTGAGAAGAACAGAGACAGGGACTGCAGGCACATTTGGCCTGAACCACACATGTGACAGAGGCCTCAGGTTTCGACCTTTGATGTTGCCAAATGAGTTTACACACTGAGCCCTAAAGACACAGAGCAAGAAGGGAGTCTGGATTTAAAGTGTCCACACACCTATAAGGGACGAGCATTCAAACATAAATGAGATTACTGCCTAGTAAATAGGTAAGTACATTGTGTTATAGTTGCCTCTTAAGCGACGAATAAACAAAATACAATACAGGGGCTGGGAATATAACTCAGCAGTAACCTTTCATGTATGAAGCCTGGGTTCCAGCCTTAACACATACATACATACCCCACACACACACAACACACCATTTTTACAGTTAAAATATATATAATATATACATATATTACACAGTTTGTGAGATCTAGCACAAAACCTATGCTGTTTGCTCTCTCTTTTCTCAGCTTTTTTAAAATTATATTATTTATTGTGTATGTGTCAGGGATACATACATGTGTGAAGGTTAGAAAACAAATTTCTGGAGTTGGTTCTCATCTTCTGACATTTGGGACCTGCGAATAGAATTCAGATTCTCAGGCTAGACAGTAAGCATCTTTACCTAATGAGCCATCTCACTCACCAGCCCCTTCTTCCCTCCTCCTTCTTCTTCTTCTTCTTCTTTTTCTTTTCTTTCTCTTTCTTTTTTGTTTTTTAGAGACAGGGACTCTGTCCTGGAACTCACTGTGTAGGCCAAGATGCCCTAGAACTTGGAGCTCCGCCTGCCTCTGTCTCCCAAGTGCTGAGATCAAAGGTGTGTGTCACCACTGCCC
Organism: Mastomys natalensis; assembly: GCA_021653895.1. Classification (NCBI taxonomy): domain Eukaryota; kingdom Metazoa; phylum Chordata; class Mammalia; order Rodentia; family Muridae; genus Mastomys; species Mastomys natalensis. Next base: position 37,671 of record JAJTUV010000200.1, on the reverse strand, counting down.
AACCTATTTACTCTTTCTTTTCTTTTTTTTTTTTTTTTTTTTTTTTTTGTTTTTTTTTTTTTTTTTTTTCGAGACAGGGTTTCTCTGTGTAGCCCTGGCTGTCCTGGAACTCACTCTGTAGACCAGGCTGGCCTCAAACTCAGAAATCCGCCTGCCTCTGCCTCCCAAGTGCTGGGATTAAAGGCGTGCGCCACCACTGCCCGGCTATATTTACTCTTTCTTAAATCTACTGTTTGATTGACCTGGGGATGGACTCCACAGCCTCATACATTCTAAGACTCTAACACTAAGCTGAACCCAGCCTCTTGTTTTTATCTTTATTTTTATTTTACCCATAAAAATTCCTTAAAATTTTAAGACATTTGAAACCTTAAAAAGGAAGTTCCTAGATCTTTCCTTTTCTTTTGAAAAGCCCTGAAGTCAGGACTTGAACACAAACCAAGCCCAATCACTTACTCATCATGACTTTCCTGGAGGTCTTCCAAATGCCTGACCAGGATATTCAGCCATCCTGTGAACAAAACAGAAAGAAGCCCTCCCTTTTGCTTTTTTAAACCCTCCACCTGGCCCAGAATTAACTCCAACTACACACCAAGAACTAAAGAAATTCATTCTCCAACAGGAGACTCCTGTCTAAGGATCATGACTTTAATTTTTGTTTTTAAGAATGATTTTAAAACACAGTATAAAACAAATCCATGCCATACCATAGAAGTGTGCAGATGAGAGAGAGAGAGAAGAGAAAGAGAGAGAGAGAGAGAGAGAGAGAGAGAGAGAGAGAGAGAGAGAGAGAGAAAGAAAGAAGGGAGTGGCGGTGATAGGAAACAGCAGCTTTCTTGTTCTGTTCCAAGCTAGGAAGCCTTTGTCACAGGTCAGGCTGCCTCAGTAAGGGCTATTTTTATAGTGAGTTTTCAAGTCGGTACAGGAGGAATTTGGCTGGGAAACCTCATGACACATTTGAAACCTCCACCCAGGCTGTCCCAGCGTGCAGCAGAGGCCAAGTTCCAGTGAATCAGGCACAAGACGTGCTGTGGCTGGTCACCTTTGTGTTCTCCAAACAAACAGCACAAGAGGACACTCATGTGACGTTGTGTGCAACTTATAAAGCAGGGAACATGAAGTGTGGAGAGGTGATTTCCCCTGGCTGCCCTTAGCTACCCAAAGATACTCCTCCTCCTCCTGCCCCTCTTCCTCCTCCTCTTCTTCCTCCTCTTTTCTCTCTCTTCCTTCTCTTCTCCTCTCCTCTCTTTTTGAAAGTTCTTCCTGCACAGTCAAAGCTGGCCTTGAATTTGGCCATATCTCGTCTCAGCCTCTCAAGTGCTAGGCTTGCAGGCAGGCACCATTATATGTGGATAACATATATACTCTAATGAAATTAGCTCCTGTCTTCCCATTATTTAAACTAGCATCAAGATATATGTGAGATGCAAATTATGTAACTAAAGTCTTTTGGCAGATCCTCCTATTTACTGTACACACAGCTATCACCCAACGTTTTCCGAAGGTATCCTGTGTGTGCCTCTTTCTCTAGCTTGAATATCTGCAAGTGTGCTCAGTTTCTTCTTCAGCTTTAATCCAAGGCTGTACATGCATGGAAGCACGCTCAAGCAATCTTTGCTTCTAGTGAGGGTGCAGGGAGAGGTCAAAGGAGAACTTTTCTCCTTCCACATGTGAGTCCCAGGGCCTGTCTGTCCTGTCCTGAGGTGCCTTGTCCTCACCAACTCTGGCATTCTTTAAACTTTTTTTTTTTTTTTTGGTTTTTCGAGTCAGGGTTTCTCTGTGTAGTCCTGGCTGTCCTGGAACTCACTCTGTAGACCAGGCTGGCCTCGAACTCAGAAATCCGCCTGCCTCTGCCTCCCAAGTGCTGGGATTAAAGACGTGCGCCACCACCACCCGGCTCAACTCTGGCATTCTTAAGCAGCTCTCCAAAGGTGAGAATGTACAGCAGCAGACGGAAGAGAAAGATCGAGCGAGCGTAGCAGAGCGTAAGAAGTCAAAAGGTGAGGAAGTAGAGGACAGTGTGGGTGCTAGGACAATAACACTGGGTGATGGTTCCTTTTGTTAACCACTTACAGGGAGATGCTACGGCTTTATACGCAATTTATGTCTGCTGACTCCTCAAAGTCAGTCAGTCACTCGTTTTATTCCTACTTTCTGATTGACTAAGTAGAGGCTTTCAGAGGGTGATAGCTAGACTTAACTCACATAACTATCGTTTCTTCTTTTATCTTTTTAAAATTGAGCCAGACATAATGGCTCATGCCTTTAATTCCAACACTCAGGAGCAGAGACAAGTGGATCTCTGTGAATCCATGGCCAGTCTGGTCTACAGATTGAGTTCCAAGACAGCCAAGGATACAGATGGAAACCCTGGCTCAATAAACAAACAAGCAAGCAAACCAGAAAATCTATCTAAAGATGGAGAGCCGATCTCAGGTAGCCCAGGTTGGCTTCAGTTGGAGCTAAGGGTGACCTTGAACTTGTTTTCCTGCTTCTGCCTCCTGGGTGCTAGGATTGTACGAGTGAACCTCCATGCTTGCTTTTATTCAGTGCAGGAGACCAACCCCAAATCCTGCTGCACACTAGGCAAAGACTCTTCAAACTGACCTACGTCCACATTATTTACTTTAACCAACAATTAATCTACTGTCTAAGTAGCCTGTATTTTTAAAAGAAATCAGATGTCAGAGCAGAACTCTTTATCAATAAAGCTTACTAAGTCGGGGAGGAGTGAATATATCTTCCTCAGGCTTCCTCGCTGTACTGGGACCAGTTAGCCTCTGTAATGGATGACTATGTGTGCCATAACTAAAATGATTCTTCATCCCAGGCCAAGGAGTCAAATGAGAGCTTGTTCTGCATAGTCTTTTGTGTGAAATGATTTGAAGGTCACACTGCTGAGTATGGTGTTTGGACTATGCCCAGCATGCTGCATCTCAGGGGATGCTTCCCGCAGGGTCCTGGAAGAGGTTTGCAGAAAAGCGTGGTTAGCTGTGGCTTTTAGATGAGGGAGCAGCAGATGGCCGGGTATTACATCACCTCAGAGAACAGAAGCAGGAATATGAAAATAATAGAATTGTAGAGAAAGAATGGTCCAGTCTCTGAATATAGCAAGTACTGGGGAAGCATTTGCTCCAGGCAAGCACCAATGCAGGAGGTACACTAGTGACAGGCTGACCCTCTGCTACCTGCTTTGAAAACAAGCACTACCTTTTGTGGTATTTTATTAAAACAAGTGCCACCTACTACAAACTGTTACTGTAATGATTTCTCACTGGAATTAAATAGCATCAAACTCCCACTTTTACATAGGAAGAAATTGCCCTCAGGAATTTGAGTAACTTGGTCCAGTCACCCAGCTAATGAGTGTCCATTATCTGGTACTCCAAAACCTCTTACCTAAAAACTTCCTGCAGGGCATTCAAAGAAAGAATACTAATAATTCTTTTTCTATTGGGAGGTGAAGCACTTGGCCACATGTTAAGTATGTGTTCTACTACTGAGTATACCTCAGGCACCTACTATAATAGTTGAACTAAAGAATCAACAGTACACTGAGAGAAAGAGCAGTGATAAAGCCCTGGTGGCATGTGTGAACATGCACTCCACCCTAATGCTGCAAGAAGAGGGAAGAGGTCCTCCCTTTCTTCTGCAAGAAGAGGAGGAAGAGGGAGAAAAAGAAAAGAAATGAAAAACTAAGAGCTTAAGAGTGGCATAAGCTTTTAATCCCAGTACTCTGAGGGCAGAGGCAGTGGATCTCTGTGAGTTCTATGATGGCTACAGAGTGAGACCCTGACTCCAAAGAAGGACAGAGAATAGGAGATTATAATTGCTTTTGAGGAGGATCTATGCATAATAGATTGGAAAGATATTCTTGCTTAGACAGAGCATATAGAGGGTTGGAGAGATGGCTGAATGGTAAGATTGGGCTTTGCTATTGCAAAGGATCTAAGTTTGATTCCCAGCCCTTACATGTTGGCTCATAAGCATCCATAACTCTAGTCCCAGGGCACCTCACCCTTCCTCTCACCTCTGTGGGCCCTAGTCAAGCATGTGGTACACATACATAGATGCAGGCAAAAACATTTATACACGTAAAATACACAATGTTTTAATTAAAAAATGAAAGAAAGGAAATCTGGAGCCGGTGAGATGTCTCCAAGGGTAAAGGGACTTGCTGCCAAGCCTGATGACCTGAGTTCTATCCCACAGGCCCACATAATGAAAGTAAAGATCCAACTTCTGCAGGTTATCCTCTGGCTTTCATACAAACCAAGTGGTACATGTACTACCCCTCCCAATAAAAGAAATAAAAATGGGGGAGAGGGAAATGGTTTTGGGGTATGGGGCACTTAGTTATAGTATAATAACAGGCAAATAGATGCACAGCTGTCTCTCTAGTCTTCGTATATGTGCTCTCACAGTTAGCACCTATGTGTGCCTGTGCCTGTACAGGTGGGGAAAAGCTAAAAGGACAACATTGTGACTGTTGATTCCATATGACAACTTTACTAGACCACAGGAGACCCAGATATTTGGTAAAACGATTCTAGGCATATCTATGAGGTGGCTCTGGATGAAATTAACATATGAATAGTAGGCTGAGTAAAGATGACTGCCCTTCCCAACTTGGATGGGCCTATGTAGCTCATAGAAGCCCTGAACGCAGGACCTGGAGGGGTGGCTCAGCTGTTGAAGGCATACTGTTTTTGTTGTGGGCCCAGGTTCAATTCCCAGCACCCATACTGAGTGGCTCACATAGCTAGAGCACCATCTCCCAGAGGATCTGATGGTGCCTATGGTGTCCACGGGCACCTGCACCCACACTTACCGCCTCCCCACACACATATGCATACACACATAATTAAAAATAAAATAGATCTTTTAAAAATATCTGAATACAATAGCAGTCTATAAGAAGCAACTCCACTTTCCTGACTGCTTACACTAGGACACTTGGGGTGCTATTGTTTAAATCTAGAATGCCCCCAACAGTTTGTCTGCCTATACGTCTGTGAGCCATATGTGTAAAAGTAACTTTTATTTTCCTGTTGTAATTGTTGTCTGGGAGGCTTACTGCCTCTGTCTGCTAACCAAGGCCCAGTTCTGGAAGCTTCAAGCCTCCGTACAATATAACCTAGGCCTAGAGTGTTTTCAGCCTCTGAGACTTGCTGCTGAACAAGCCTACCACTTCCTAGTTCTTTCTGAGCTCTGGCTGGCTGGTTCAACTCAGCTGTTCTGGCTCAAACTCCTCTCCTGTCTGACTGATTCAATCTGGATTTTCTCTTGGCCTCAAACTCTAACAATCTTTTTCTAATTTCCTGTCTCCTCCTCATTCTCTTGCTTGTTCTGTCTTCACCTGTGTCTAGCTTGTTCTCTCTTCAATGTCTCTGAAAAACTCACCCAGTAAAACTGCTTCCTTCTCCCTCTGTGCTGCTCCACTCTCCCTCTCCACTCCACTGCACTGCTCTCCAGGAACTCCACTGTATCCCTGCTCTATACTGTCTCCCTCCTGCGATGCCTCTCCCTTGAGTAGCTTCGCTTGCTCCTCTCCTCTTGGGAGGAGTTGGGCATATCCTACTCTGTCAAATCTTTCTCTGATTTGTTACTTTTTCTGCCATTCAATTAGACGGACACTTTCAAATGTAGGTGCTTCCTTTTACAAACTAACTTTACCTTCATTGTTTGGGATTATAAGTGAGTACTAAGGGCGTGTTTGTATTCCAGTCAGAGGCATTAAAGGTGTGTGCTAAGGGCTGAGCCACACCCTAATTAGAAACAGGTTCAAGTATCCTGGAACACACATGCATCCTGTGTTCTTAACCCTGAGCCATCTTTCTAGCCCCTTCCTTTGGTGGGTGGGGGTGGGATCATTTCTTTTTTTTCCTTTCTTTCTTTTTTTTTTCTTGTTATTTAGTTTTATTTTGTTTTGCTTGAGTTTTTTGTTTGTTTGATTGATTGATTGTTTTTGTTTTTGAGACAGGGTTTCTCTATGTGGCTGGATGTCCTATCGGCCTCAGATCTGCCTGTCTTTGTCTCCCAAGTGCTGAGATTAAAGCATGTACAACCACCACCCAGCTAGGCCTCACTTCTTAAAGGTTCCGAAGCTTCCCAAAACAATGCCACGCAGCCCAAACACAAGTGTAGTAAGTGGGGTTTTGGCACCAGATGTGTAAAGTGACCATTTCTTTTTTTCTTTTTTTTCTTTCTTTCTTTCTTTTTTTTTTTTTTTTTTTTTTAGTTTTTTTTTTTTTTGGTTTTTCGAGACAGGGTTTCTCTGTATAGCCCTGGCTGTCCTGGAACTCACTCTGTAGACCAGGCTGGCCTCGAACTCAGAAATCCGCCTGCCTCTGCCTCCCAATGCTGGATAAAGCGTGGCACACCACGGCTTGAGTTTTTCTTGGTGAGAGACAGCGCCAGAGAATCTGAAGATCAACGCGGGAGAAAGTAGTGATAATGCCAGCGACGAACGGCCATGAGGAGAGAAAGGCCACAGAGACAGAAGTACGTAGAGGAAACGGAGGTGTAGACTTGTGGCAAGGAGACAGGGGAGGGGGAGGGGCAAAGAGGGACCCAAAAACAAGGGCCAAAATGGCAGGGTCAAATAGGAATGAGAGATGGGGAACGGAAGCCCATGAGCTAAAGAAATTTAGGTAGGAGGTGGGAGAGATCTGAGAAGAGCCACACAGTACTGAGTCATCTGGAGCCATGCTACGGCAGTGATCTCAGCCTTCCCGATGCTGCGACCTTGATTACAGTTCTCAAATTGGAGACCCCAGCATAAATTATTCATTGCTACTCTATAACTGCAATTTTGCTACTGTTAAGAATTGTAGCCAGGCAGTGGTGGCGCACGCCTTTAGTCCCGGCACTTGGGAGGCAGAGGCAGGCAGATTTCTGAGTTCGAGGCCTGGTCTACAGAGTAAGTTCCAGGACAGCCAGGGCTACACAGAGAAAACCCTGTCTCGAAAAACCAAAAAAAAAAAAAAAAAAAAACCTTTAAAAAAATTTTTTTAATGTAAATATCTGATATGCAATCCCCAAAGGGGTCATGACCCACATGTTCAGGACCACTGTGCTATGGTACGCCAATAAGCATCACAAGTAGCCATTTATCTCAAGGTTTATTTGCTTGTTTTTGTTTTGTTTTGCCTTTTTTTTTTTTTTTACCTGACCATGAGGATGGGGGGTTTTAGATTCAAATTAGAACATCAGCCCTCAGCTCTTAGAAGCTTCTGTGAGTTTCTGGCAGGTTAAAGTTGTTCCTGGGCTCAAAGCTTCGCTTCACTTCTGTGCTATCAGGCTCTTGAGCCAGCATTTCCATACAGCTCTTTGTTTGCATTTCTAACATTTCAATGACAGCTCCTAACCACAGACTCTTGGTCTCTATAAGCATCTGTACTTACAATACTCACAAGCACATAATTATACACACACCCCACACACACATTGCACATACCACCTTGACATAGGCCAGGGCCATCTTGGAAGAGAGAACCTAAATTGAGGAACTGCCTCTATTTGATGGCCTTTAGGAAAGCCTGTGGGCATTTTTTTGATGATTGATCTGGGTGGGTTCAGCCTAAGATGGTCCAATCCACCCTGTCCTGAGATGTATAATTAAGCAGTCTGGGCAAGCCATGGAGAGCAAGCCAGTAAGCAGCATTCCTCCATGGTCTCTGCTTGAATTCCTGCCCTGACTTCCCTCCATGGAGGACTATTAACCTATAAACTAAATAAATCCTCCTCTCCAAGTTGTGTTTGGTCATGGTGTTTTACCACAGCAATAGGAAGCAACAGAGAACAGAAGCCAAGAGTTACATTGTACACCTGCTGTGTGACAGATGGCAAAGATAAAGACTGTTACAAACCAGAAAGGGGTGGGGCTGCAGTGGCAGGGCACTTGCCTACATGAGGCCATGTGTTTGCTCCCTAGCATCAAAAAGAAAGGAAGAGAGAGTGTTGTAAGATGTACATAGGCAAGATATAAAAACAAAGATTAGCAGTCACTGGGGTGAAAACCCATGAGTATATACCACTGAATGAGCAACTGCTACCCACAGTGCCCAGAGCACCTGTGCTCACCCGATGTTCGGTTTCTTGGAGTACTTTTTGTCATCAGGGGAGGTTCATAAATGTGTGACCTGTGTGGTCCCATTTGATCTTTTAGAAAGACCTGAACTCTGGTATGATGTCTTGCTGTCTCCATCTTGAAAACTTTATCGTTACAATTGTGATATGAGATCCACATCCCCCCACCCCCATTTGCAGTAAGACCCACTGACTACACACTGAAAGAAAGAAAAAGAAAGAGAAGAAAGAAAGAAAGAAAGGAAGAAAGACATGACTGCTCCTAAGTATGTTGGAGGAGAAGGTTTATTGTAGCTGCTATGTGGGAGAGCATAGCCAGAGGCCGGGACCTCTGGGAGAGTCCAGAGTGGGTCATGTGAAGAGAATGGGGAGGGGGAAAGGAGAGCCAAGAGACCAGGAGAGGAAAGAGTAGACAAAAAGAAGGGCCAGGTAACCAAAATGGCTGGATTATATAGAGAAGGGTAGCTGGGGGAAGGACAGCCTAGCCCCTGGGCTGGAAAAGTTTAGGATAGGGCATGGGGTATGCCAGCCATACACTATAGTAGGTAGGGACTAAGGGATGCTGGAGAGCCTGGTAGCCAGGTCAGCTTTGGTATGTTAAAATAAGCGCCTTATAGTTAGCCATTTGCCCCAGATTTGAGACCTAACACATAATTTTTCACAGAACTTTTTTTTTTTTTTTTTTTTTTTTTTGGTTTTTCGAGACAGGTTTCTCTGTGTAGCCGGCTGTCCTGGAACCACTCTGTAGACCAGGCTGGCTCGAACTCAGAAATCCCTGCCTCTGCCTCCCAAGTGCGGGATTAAAGGCGTGCGCCACCACCGCCCGGCTCTTTTTCACAGAACTTAAAGGACAATTTTCAGTTTCATATGCAAATACACACAATGACAAAACAAAAACAAAACAGAAAACAAACAAAAAGCCCACTTAGGATAGCTAAAACAATCTTAAATAACCAAAGAACTTCTGGGGGTATCACCATCCCTGTGCTGGCTAGATTTATGTCAACTTAACACAAACTATAGTCATCTGAATGGAGGAAACCTCAATTGAGAAAATACCTCCATAAGATCAGACTGCAGACAAATCTGCTAGGCATTTTCTTCATTAGTGATTGAATGGGAGAGGGCCCAGCTCATTGGGGTAGTGACACTCCCGGGCTGGTGGTCCTAGGTTCTATGAGAGAGCAGATTGAGAGAGTCATGTGAAGCAAGCCAGTAAGTAGCATCCCTCCATGGCTCTGTATCAGCTCCTGCCTCCAGGGTCCTGCCGTGTTTGAGTTCCTGTCCTGACTTTATTCAATGATGAACAGTTGATGTGAAAGTATAAACCAGCCGGGCGGTGGTGGCGCACGCCTTTAATCCCAGCACTTGGGAGGCAGAGGCAGGCGGATTTCTGAGTTCGAGGCCAGCCTGGTCTACCGAGCGAGTTCCAGGACAGCCCGGACTACACAGAGAAACCCTGTCTCGAAAAAAAAAAAAAAAAAAGAAAGTATAAACCAGATAAACTACTTCTTCCCCAAGAAATCAGAAATACACACTGGAAAAAAAAGACAGCATCTTCAACAAATGGTGTTAATCAACATGAATGGCTGCATGTAGAAAAATGCAAATGGACCCATACTTATTACCCTGCAAAGACTCTACCCTAAATGGACCAAAGATCTCAACATAAGGCCATTTACTCTGAACCTAATAGAAGAGAAAGTGATAGAGAGTGAGTTCCAGGACAGCCAGGGTTATACAGAGAAACCCTGTCTCAAAAAAAAAAAAAAAAAAAAGAGAAAGAAGAAGAAGAGAAGAAAGATAGAAAGAAGAAAGAAAAGAAGAAATAAGTGAAAAACTTTGAACTCATTGGCACAGGAAAAGCCTTTCTGAACAGGACACTGATAACACAGGTCCTAAGATCAACAATTAATAAGTGGGACCCCATGAAACTGATAAACTTCTACACAGCAAAGGAATTGTCACTGGGAGAGAGCAGCAGCCTACAGAATAGGGAAAGATTTTAGCAACTGCACATCCAATAGAAGGCTATAATCTAAAATATAGAAAGAACTAAACAAGAAACAAACAAACAAAAAACTGGATGTCAAGAAAAATAACCCAATTTAAATGGGGTTCACATCTAAATAGAGAATTCTCAATAGAGGAGACTCAAGTAGCTGAGAAACATTTAAAGAAATGTTCAACATCCTTAGTCATCAGGGAAACGCAAATCAAACTACTCTGAGGTTTCATCTTATACCTGTTAGAATGGCCAAGATCAATAAAATAAATGACAGCTCAAGCTAGCAAGGATGTGGAATAAGGAGAAGACCCATCCATTGCCCTGTACATTCCGTGCATTGGACAAGTGCAAACTTGTACAGCCACTGTGGAAATCAGTGTGGGCAGTCTCTCAGGAAGACGGGAATTAGTCTATGCCAAGGTCCAGCTGTATCACTCCTGGGCATATATCCAAAGGACACTTCATCCTACATATACGGAGATACTTGTTCAACCATATTCATCGCTACTCTATTCATAATAGTCATAAATTGGAAATTGTCTAGATATCTGTCAACAAATGAAGGGATAAAGAAAATTTGGTACATATACACAATGAACTCAACTGTTTAATAAAATGAAATTCACATGTAAGTCGGTTTAGCCAGAAAAAAAATTATCTTGAGTGAGGTAACTCAGACCTCGAAAGACAAACATGGTATATATTCACTTATGTGTAGATATAGCTTCTAAATCTTTGATAATCAGGCTACAGTTCATAGAACCACAGAAGTTAGGTATAGAGTAAGGGACTGGTAGAAGGGTTCTCTTTAGGAAAGGAAAGTAGAATACACAGTTACAGATGGACAGGGCTGGGGGTCCTAGAATGAAAGAACCAAAGGGGAAATTGGAGGGAAGAAGGAGTAAGGAAATATGGGGAGGCACAGCTAAAACTCGGGGCAGTTTGAGGGGTTATATGGGAACCTTATACTGTGGCAGCTTCATAAAATGTATACATATATGAAAGAACTCTACATGGAGTCACCAAGTAACGAGGGAGACAAAGCCCCAGTTAGACACCTCTCATCACCAAACAAAACATCTCATTCTGGGAATGGGTTACATCTAATTGAACTGTTGCCCAAAGGGAGCACCATGGACACGCCCAGACAACTCAGGCTATGCAAGGCTTGGTTGCTCTCACAAGCTGATGGTAAGGCCCTATGCTAAAGACAATCTTGCCGGCGTTTGGCGCACTTTAATCCCAGCACTTGGGAGGCAGAGCAGGCGGATTCTGAGTCGAGCAGCCTGGTCTACAGATGAGTTCCAGACAGCCCGACTACACAGAGAAACCCTGTCTCGAAAAACCAAAGAAAAAAACAAAAAAAAAAAAAACAACTCTTATATTTCCTACTAAATACAGAGAAATCAAGCTGGAGCCTTCCTTGAGCCTTCGCCCTACTGATTAGTATTCATGGTTCTGAAGGAATCTCTGCATGCTACCAAAGGAGAAAGGTAAATACCACCCTAGCTACAAACCCTTCTATCTTCAGTGATGACCTGCCTACAAGATATGCTGGTGCAGTAGAGAATCCCAGTTTTCCGAGAATCCCATTTTCAGCTCCGTTTCAGGAAACAGATTGTTTTTGTTCTGGTACCATGTCTTGTTCTCTGTCTTCTGTGCAACTTCTGCCAATAAGCAAAAGGTTTTGAGTTTGGAATTCAAAGAGGATACTAAGGCAGGTTGCTATTTTGGAATAAGAGATTTATTAGCCCAGTTATTAATCGACACAGATAAATAGGCACACAGCAGCATTTTGGGGATTCAGAGAGCATTAAACACAAGGGGACAGATATTTTAGAGGCCAGGGAGAGACAGTAGATTGCAAAGTTGCTAGATTTTTGCCCACAGTTGGTCATTGCTAGGGGTAATCAGTGAGTGTTTGAAGACTCTTAGGTTGTCCGTATATATTTTTTCCTGGACAGCAACTACTAGGGAATCTATGGGGTGGGTAAGGAAAGACTCTAGAGAAATTAAGTTACTGTAGTTACTGTAACTGTCATGTTCATAATGGAGAAGTTCTACAAAATGGTGGGTCCCTGGCTAACAGTAGGAGTGTCCCAAAATGGGAGAGCAGGACAGAGGTCTGTGTGTTTACTGCCACCTCTTCTCTGAGTCTATTTGGAGGTGGTTGCTATGATTCTGTCTTCATCCAATAGCCTTCTCCATTAAACATTAGGCCCTTTTTCACTCGTCTTTAGCCCTAAGAGTACTAAAGGTGTAGGTGGTGTTGGCACACACCTTTAATTCCAGCACTTGGGAGGCAAAGGTAGGCAGATTTCAGAGTTCAAGGCTGGCCTGGTCTACAGGGTGAGTTCCAGAACAGCCAGGTCTCTAGAGAAACCCTGTCTTGAAAAACAAAAACAAAAACAAAACAAAGCAAACAAACTAAAGGCTCCCTGCTCCTTCCTGTACTCCTGGCATGCTTCCGTCTCCTCTCTGAGCCTTCCACGCCCCTAGGGACACCTCTTGAGATAGGGTCTTTATGGTGCTCTCTTTCCGTTTCCCTTCTGGAGCATGCCACCTGCTTCCTAAATGTGTCTGCCAGTAAGACTGCCAGGGGCTTCAACACCCCTCATCCTCCACCCTCAACGGAGCCCCCACCAGCCTCAGAACTGAGAGGACAATGGGAAAGGTGGTGTTATCAGGGCTCCAGGCACATCCTGCATTTGGTCACAGACACAGTAGAGGGGTCTTCTGCAGAAAGCAGAGATATGGCAGGCCCAGCTGCTGGAAGGACTGGGAGAGGAAAGAAGGCAAAGAGAGCAACAGGGGGAAGACAGATACCTCAGCCTCTCTTTCTTCCTATGACCTAGTGACATATGAGAAATGTATATTTGGACTGTTTGTTTTTGAGGCAGGGTCTCACTGTGTCTCTCTGGTTAGCCTAAAACCCAGAAATATTTATGCCTCTAACCCCCAAGTGCTGAATTAAAGGTATGTGCCACTATGCCAGGCACATGTCTAATCTTTAAAAAAAAATATTTATTTCACTTTTTTTTTGTGTGTGATACTAGAGCTGGAACCTGGGGCCTTGTACATGCTACCCAAGAAAACTACCACTGGGCTATATCTCAGGCCCAGATTAGGAATGTCCCCAGTTCCTGGCCCACAGATACTAAACCCTTGGAATTTCCTTAGTGGTGGGTTGAGAAGAATGCTTTTGTTATTCACAAGTCCCTCTTAACTGTACTCCAGTTTATGCTCTTGAGATGTTTGGTGGGCCCCTAGATCACTTCAGAAAGGGCCTGGGAACCACCTGTGTGATGGAGGTTGGAACTTTAAACCCCACTCCTGGAACACCAAGAAAAAGACAAAGGCTAGAGGCTAAATTCAGTAGCCAGTGGCTGGTGGCTTTTTCACACCTGTGCTAAGGCCTCAATAAAATCTCTCCACCTGAGGTTGGGAGAGCTTCCAGTCAGGTGAACATTTGAATGTTCCAAAAGGGTAGTGCATAGAGAGACAGCATGTTCCCAGCCCTGTTCCCCATACCCGACTCTATGTGTGTCCTCCACTCAACCATACCTGAGTTGTATGCTTTATAATAAACCAACAGTGGTTTTAAAAAGTGACTTCCTGAGTTCCATGGAAGGGTTGCAATTGTAGGAAACCTCAGTTTAGAACCAGCAAGATGGGACATTAGGTCAAGGACCCACAGTGTGGAAAGAGACAGCCAGCTCCCACAAGTTGTCCTCTGTCCCACAAGTGACCCACATAGACACTGCGGCATGTGCATGTGTGCACACATGCAAATAAGTAAGTGTAATTTTTTTTTTTTTTAAAGTTAAACCCCTCAATTTATTGTTGGAAAGTGAGATGCATAAGATGCCCCGTGTTGTAAGTCAGGCACACTGCAGCCAGACAGCCAATCTTTGAACGACTCAGTTTACGTCATCACTTGCTGCTGCCAGGTGTGGTGTATAGTGACAAGCGTCCCCTTTACATAGTGACATGCACCCCTGCCTTTAAAAGGTCCCAGCCACTCCAAGTCACTCACTCAATCTTGTTCATTCTCTCCATCTCCCTGTCTGTCTGTCTGTCTGTATTTCTCTCTCATGTTCCCACTCTGATGGCCTTTTGCCCTTCTTCCCTCCCCTAGTAAGCCTCTTGAGCTAGATCTTTATGTGGCATGATCTCTTAGTGGTACACCTTGGCCCCCAACCTACCAAGGGAATCTTTTCATCGCTTTATCCTAACACCCAGGGCTTTTGATGGATATCTGACATAGGGACACTATTGGGGCACTGAACCCTTTTCTGTGTGGTCTGCACTAACTAACTCTGGGGATGTAAATGTAAGAAGTTTATTGAATGATGGTTGGATCATGGGTAAGAATGAATGTATCTGGTATCACATATTTTGAGCGCAAAAATAGCCCACCGTCTAGTCTCAGGCCCCTGACTCAGATTATCTAAATCTAGCCAGAACCAGCTCAACAGAAGATGCTAACTTCAGAAGATATCAGGGCTATCTAGCATTGGGGGAATGGGGAGTGAGGGTGGTATGATTCTGAACATAAACATGTCCAGGAACTGTTCTGTAAGGGAACACTGTACCCATAAAGCAACAAACTTCAATCTCAGCAAAGGACTATGACGAACTCAATCGTGGGAAGGGCTTCTCTGAGGAGCTGGAATTCCATGTTTAAGCACTAAGCTTACACGCTGTCTTAGTGACTCTCAGATTACCTCTCAAATGGTTGCCAAGACATTTCCCTGTTTTCTTTTGGATTACTGAGACTGTAGGGTGGCTCCAGGGGTGGCTTAGATGGGATTAATATCTGATAAGGTAAAGCCAGGAGGGTTAGCATTGCAGAAAGGGTTTGGGGAGTGTCTTTTACTGTGAAGGGGATTTCTAGTGAGATTCCTGGGAAATTAAAAGGTAACTGCTGGAAAGGGAGGAAAGGCCTTAAACAAATGTTAATGCTGGAGTTCTTGATTCTCACTTTAGAGAGCTCGGCCCGGCCTCCTAGTGATTGGCTGGAGCTGTAGTTCAAGTTACAGAGTTTGTCTAGCTGGTAGACCCTGGGTTCTATCTGTGTGCACAGGCACACATACATACAGACCAGGACACACACCACACACAAACAAACAATACACATACACAGTAGTACAGATGTATGCCACAGAAATGTGAGACTGAGCATATACTATCTGGCTAGTTTGCCTGGAGCAAAATGTAGAGCCACATGTACTGCCCAAAATTCAGCCCATGTGAAGATTTCCTTCACCAGTTTCCTGCAGGGTTATCCCAGAAGGGGTTATAATGCTGCGTCTGTCCACTTCTGGTGCTGCCTGCATGGCACACAGGACCGGGTGACCGTGTCCTAGTCTTTTCTTCCTCAGACAACTTCCCAGGGCTACGTATAAACCAGCATTTCCTTTTTTTTTTTTTTTTTGGTTTCGACAGGTTTCTCTGTGTAGTCCGGCTGTCCTGGAACTCACTCGTAGACCAGGCTGGCCTCGAACTCAGAATCCACCTGCCTCTGCCTCCCAAGTGCTGGATTAAAGGCTGCGCACCACCGCCCGGCTGAACCGCATTTCCATGTGCAGGGATTTGAATGTGCACAAGTTTGATGAGTGTTCTGGACTCAAACCTCTGCAGATTCAGAATGGCAAATACACTTACTTTGCTTGGAATCTTTGAAACTTTTCATCTCTGCTTTGGTCATCCTTTGATCATCCCCTAAGGATGTATGTTTTGACAGAGGTATCATAACAAGACTAGAAACCATAGACATTTGTACAACTTCTTCATGTAGCTTGCTTGTGACCTCAAATCTACTTGGCTCTGACATGTATATGCCACTTCTACTTGATAATGGATTGTCATTGTGTACATTCTATTTCAAGGCTTGGTGGGTCAGCTCGTGATGGCCAGCTATGTTGCATGGTAACTTGGTTGCCCATAGTCAAATGTTAGATTTCTGCTAAGGTCCAATAGCAAAGCAATAGTTGTCTTTCAAAGGAAGAATAGCTGTCTTCAGCTGACAGTAAGTCTTTGCTTCAAAATTTCAAAGGCTTCCACTCTGATTCGCCTCTGGGGGCTTGCCAACGGCTTAAAACAGCATCCCTAGCCACCACTGTCACTTTGAGTACCATCGAGTCTGCTGGATAATGTGGTGCAAGTGGCAGGCCAGTTTGTACAGCATAGGCCTATTAAAGAGCTTTCTCTTGTTCCAGACTAGGGTAGTTTGAATAATAAATGCCCCACCCCACCCCGTAGGCTCAGTTTGAATGCTTGGTCCCCAGTAGGTGGACTGTTCATAAAGGATTAGGAGGTGTGTCCTTGTCGGGGTGTGTTGGTTAGGGAGGACTTTGAGGTTTCAATAGCCCATGCCAGGACCGGTCTTACTCTCTGTGGATCAGATGTAAGCTCTCAGCTACTGCTCTAGCCCCATGCCTGTCTACCTGCTGCCATGCTCCCTATCATGATGGTCACGGCCTAAGCTCTGAAACTGTAAGCAAGCCTCCGGTTAAAGGCTTTATTTTATAAATTACTTTGATCATGATATCTCTTCCCAGCATAAAGAAATAACTATAATACAGACCCCACTCTAAGCTAGGAGCTTTCCAAGAAATTTGGTATATGGACTAGCGAACCAAATCCAAGTGAGGAATGTGCTGCCCTCAAAATCCATGCAGGCCCATGAAGTAAGTAAGAGCCACACACAACAACTACTTACTGTCAACAAAACAATATGGCTGGGTGTATGCTCAGTTAGTAGACTGATTGCCTAGCATGCACAAAGCCCTGGGTAGACTCTCAGCACCACTTAACAAACCAGGCTTGTGGTGCACACCTGTAATCTCAGCATTTTGGAGCAGAAGAATCAGAAGCACAAGGTCATTCTTGGCACCTCATGAGTTTGAGCCAGTCTAGGTTACATAAAGCACTCTCTGTCTCTCTATCTCTTTCTCTCTGTCTCTCTCTCACTCTCTCTCTCCACACACATTCATACCACATGAGTAATTTTATATTGATTATATAGTAGATCATATTTTGAGCTAGGTGGTGTTGTGTATGCCCTTAATCACAGCACTTGGGAGGCAGAGGCAGGTGGATCTCTGTGAGTTTGAGACCAGCCTGGTCTACAGAGTGAGTGCCAAGACAGCCAGGGCTATTCAGAGAGAACTTTTCTCAAAAAAACAAAAACAAAAACCAGAAAAACAAAAAATCCAAACCAAAACAACAAAACAAAAAAGATTATATTTTGGATTTATTGTTATATAAAATACATTATTAAAATTAATTTCACCTGTTTTTCTTTGTGCCACTGGCTATAAAAGCCTGAGTCTCAATATTCTACCACCAAGCCTCTGTTTACTTTCCTGTGTGTAATTAGATGCTTTAAAACTGCAAATGTGGTAGGAGAACCAGAGGGATGGCTCAACAACAGTTCAGAGCTCCTCCAGAGTTCTGAGTTCAGTTCCCAGCACCCACATGGTCTATAACTGTAGTCCTGTGGGATCCGATGCCCTCCTATGGTATGCAGCCATATATGCAGATGAAACACCCATATACATGAAATACATAAATAAATCTTTTTTTTTTTAAATTACATATATGGCTCAAGTTATCATGCATGAGGCTGACCTGGTGAAGGATTTGATGGTACCCTTGCAGGCAGTGTGCCAGAGATGAAGCAATGGATAGGCTTACTGCCCAGACAGACAGACACGAGCTCTGCTGGGGACTGGCAACCTTTTCTGAGAATCACCTCCTAGGTCTTATCTTCCCTTTCAAGGCCCACTTAGTTCTTGCCTAGAGATTATCTTGACTTCATGAACTGAAACAATTCTCTATTTTCTGGCTTTATAGAATTATCTTAGACACTCTGTTTGGCACTCAAATGTACTGACTCTTTGCTGTTTTAAGAAGGGTGTTCTTAGCTGGGCAGTGGTGCGCACACCCTTTAGTCCCAGCACTTAGGAGGCAGAGGCAGGCGGATTTCTGAGTTCGAGGCCAGCCTGGTCTACAGAGTGAGTTCCAGGATGGCCAGGGCTACACAGAGAAACTCTGTCTCGAAAAACAAACCAACCAACCAACAAACAAACAAAAAGGGTGTTCTTAAGTAGCCCAGGTTGACTTCAGCTTTGTGGCAGTCAAATCCTCCTGCCTCAACTTCCTAAGTACTAGGAATGTAGGTTTGTGCCACCACAGCCAAAGGCTCATATTGTCCTCTAAAACATTTAAAAATTACATTTATGTATGTATGTATGTATGTATGTATGTATGTATGTATGGTGTGCATGTGTGCACTCAAAAATAACATGGGTAGTTTTTGTTTGTTTGTTTTGTTTTTTGACTTCTTGAGGAAATCCACAACCTTTCCTGCTTTCTATCAATCTACACCGCAGCAGACATTAAGAATCAATCACAGTGGGGCTGGAGAGATGACTCGGCGGTTAAGAGCACCGACTACTCTTCCAGAAGTCCTGAGTTCAATTCCCAGCAACCATATGGTGGCTCATAACCATCTGTAATGAGATCTGATGCCCTCTGTTGGTGTGTGAAGACAGCAACAGTCTACTCATATGCATAACATAAATTAAGTAAATCTTAAAGAAAAAAAAAAAGAATCAGTCACAGTATTCTTTTTCCCACTACTGAAAGCCTTATAATCATTTTCATGCAGTACTTGGAAACCTCTCCCCATTCATCAAAGCTGTTATGACAGAAAAAAACCTCCTTGCCATTCCCTACAAGCAAAGCAGCAGGAGCCAGAGAAAGGGCTCAGTGTTACGAGCACAACCACTCAGGATCTGAGTCTGGACCCTGGCACTCTTGAAACAAACTGAGAGTGATCTTGTCTATACCTGTAACCCTTCTGCTTGGGCAGTTGAGACAGGAGGATCACTGGTGCTTGCTGACTCCCATACTACTTAAAAATTGGAAGGTCCAGGGAGCACCTGTGCTTCAGAGGAATAAGGGACAAGTGATGTAGGGCACAGTGTCCTCCTCTGTCATCCCCATGCATATATGTACTACAGTCACAGACAACACACATATGTGTGCATATACTACACTCATAAACATGTATGCATGTACTACATTCAGACAGCACACATGTGTAGATATACTGTACCCAGACAACATGTGTGCACATATACTACACTCATAGATAATGCACACATATATGCTTGCATGTACTACACAGATGAGTGTATATAGTACACTCACAGATTACACACACCCCTAAAACAGAAACCACAGAATAAATAAGATAAAATTCAATAGTTAAAAGACACAAGTTGATACTTTCCTTTTTGCATAACAATCATAAAAATAATGATGATAAGTGGGTGTTGTATGAATAGCGTGTCAAATGTTATTGTTGCCTGATAGCAGGTCAAATGGCATTCCTGTGTTTGTTAGAAAACCAGGGATATTGGAAAATGTGCTGTCTCTTTTGAATTTGTTTTGTTTATCAGTTTCTATAATTTTTCTTCTAAGTATTTAGAAACCAAAAGGTGATGTCACCATATGCTAGGGCATGAGTCTCAAAAGGGGGGACTAAAGGAACTGCTGCGCTGTGAAGTGTGGATGACTACCCCATGAAAAACAGGCTCTCCAGTCAAGGAAGTGAAAAGCATGGGGTTGGTAAAAAATGAAATTGCTTCCCCGTTAGTCTTCAAGACTGTAAACCTTTTTCTGGACCGTATGTCTGTTCATTCCCAACAGAGACAGCCCTGACAGAAGAGAGTCCACACAAGTCCAGCTGTGAGTTGATGGGTTTGTTGGGGTTATTTATGGGAGCATAAGGAACATGGAAGACTGTGCATGATGGCAGCTGTGTCACCAGAAAGGCTGCCCAACATGGCAGACACAGCACTAAAACTGCATCATAGAGTCTCCTGCACAACTTGCAGGCATCTCTCCTAAAGGGCTTGCTCCTTCCTGGGATTGTCTGTTACTCATATAACTTCAAGGATGAGGCCTTTTGAGTCTTGTAATTTTCATGAACTTCCAGAGTCTTGCAAGTTTCTTCTGAGTTTCATGAGGCCCTTGAGATACCCTGTTCCCTCCAGAAGGGGATATTTCAATATAGATGCACATGGGGACCTAACAGGCTTCCCAATTTTTTGACTTAGGAGTCCTATTTTCATATATGGGGCTACATTCCAAAGAATGGAATTGAGAGAACACTCTTACAGAAATGGATGCTGGTGTTTTGAATAGAAAGGGAGGAATGCTTATGGTAAGAACCAGACTAACTTACCTTTATTTTCTCACTTATTTCTTCAAACCCTGGTGCCTATTATCTGATGGGAGAAGGTGATGGATGGATCACTATGCCGTTTATTTGGAGGTGAAATATTGGGAACCTATGATCTTTATTGAACCCCCCCTTGAATTTCCTGATGAGGAAACTCATGTTCAGAGAAAGAAAGTGCCATGCCCAAGGTCTCTGAGAACACCAGAGCCTGATAAACTAGAAAGCTGAGAAGAAAAAGATGGCTGAAACAGAATATAAATATGCATGCATGCACATGTGCATGCATGTTCGGAGGCCAGGAGGACTTTGGGTAGTCTGTATCACTCTCCACCTCAGCCTTTAAAACGAGGTTTCTCGTTGAACTTGGAGCTAGGCTGGTAGACAATAAGGCCTCAGTTATCCTCTGTCTCTAACTCCAGAGCCCTGGGGTCACAGGTATACTAAGGCCAAGTTGAGCTTTGTGTGTGTCCTCCCCCCACCCCCGCCCTTGAACCCCCGCCCCTCCGTCCCCACCCCCACCCCCACCCCCACCCCACCCCCACCCCCACCCCCACCCTCAGCTCCTATTTGTCCTTTTTTCATCCCAGACAAATGTTTACTACGGAGCTTATATACAGCCCTAGCCTCTCATGTTCTCCTGAGATTCATCGTCCTCACAACATGGACCTTCTGACAAGTAAATGTAGCTTGGGATTGGCTTCTCAATGGAGAGTCCTTAGAAGAATTTGACAACTTGGAGACAGAGAGTTGGGAGCTGTTTATCTAAGAATGTGGCCTAAAGCTGGCATGCTCATTTATTTATTGTTTGTGTGTGTGTGTGTGTGTGTGGTGTGTGTGTGTGTGTGTGGCGGGGTGCATAACACTCATGTGTGGAAGTCAGAGGACAACTTTCATGAATCAGTACTCTCCGTCCACCGCGTGGGGATTGAACTCAAGTTGTCAGGTTTGGCGGCAAGCACCTATACCCTCTGAGCCATCTCACTGGCCCTAAAGATGATTCTTCTAAAGGCAAAAGTAAAAATAATTTTAGAGAGGATTAGCTCAAGGAAATGAGACTGTATGTTTTTGTTTTTGTGGAGCTCAACAGATTGAAAATCTCAGAAGTTGCTGGGAGGTGGTGGCGCACGCCTTTAATCCCAGCACTTGGGAGGCAGAGGCAGGTGGATTTCTGAGTTCGAGGCCAGCCTGGTCTACAGAGTGAGTTCCAGGACAGCCAGGGCTATACAGAGAAACCCTGTCTAGAAAAACCAAAAAAAAAAAAGAAAGAAAGAAAATCTCAGAAGCATCCATCTCTAAAGTCCCTAAACATCCGTAGCCCTCTCTGTTTTCAAGCAGGAGCATTTGCTCAATCGTGGGTCTTCTAGTTACTCCTGCTGCAGAGTCTCCTTCACAAGAGGAAAGCCCTTTACCATCACTCATTTAAAGAGAAGCCACTGCACTGCTCTGTGGGCTGAGCTTGCTTCCAGCAGTGCCTTCCTCAACTGGCTGTTTTGCAATATTTAGGGCACTCTATAGTTTGAATAGGCATTTCCAGATCTTCCCTAGGGGAAAACCAGCTCTGAGGTCAAAGCTTTTAGAATCCAACCTGTAACTTACACGTTAAGATTTGCCACAGGTGATTCTAATCAGAAGCACCCCTCACTCCAAAGAGTTGACAGAAGTAGTTTAGGTCAACAGCATCCACAGAGCCACCCTAGAGTCTCAACATGCCTTCTCCTTTTGCCTCATCTGTTGAGAACCCAGCCCCCAAGATGTTCTAGAGCAGCGGTTCTCAGCCTTCCTAATGCTGTGACTCTTTAATACAGTTCCTTGTTTTGTGGTGACACCCAACCATAAAATTGTTTTTGTTGCATCTTTATAACTGTAATTTTGCTATTGTCACAAATTGTAATGTAAATTCCTGTGTTTCCCAATGGTCTTAGGTGACCCCTGTGAAAGGGTTGCAATCCCACAGGTTGAGAACGGCTGCTTTAGAAGGTGAGGCTTTGGGAGCTGGCGATGTTAGCTCAGTTGGTGGAGTGTTTGCCAAGCATGCAGGAAGTCCTGGTTCATCTCTAAGGACGGATAAACACCCAGGTGATGCTGCCCACCTGTAATTCCAGCACTTGAGAGGTGGGGGCAGGAGTGGTCAGGTTGTGGAAATTGAGTCCATGTGAAGAGGACTAGCACCCTAAAGAGAGGCCTCGCCCTAGAGAGCTACTTTTTCACATCAGTGTGAAAAAAATTGAAGGGAAAAGAAAGAGTTATTTGGGCTTACAGTTTGAGCAGTCATCACCTACAATGGCAGAGAAGGCACGACAGAGTTCACACTGTGGGGAATGTGTCTGGGACTCCTCAAATCTCCACAGGGCAGGAAGCAGGGACACAGAGAGGAAGAACTTGGGTTAGAAACAGGCTTGACTATGACTGTAAGGCCAGACTCTACTGATTCACTTCCTGTAGCCACAGTCCACATTATAAAGTTCTCCAGGCTTTCTGAACGGTGCTACCATGTGGAGACCAAGTGTTCAAACACTTGAGCCTATGGGGACATTGTATATTCAAACCATTACCCCTACCGTGGGAAGGTGTAGTACGAAAGTTACAGAAGTTAGATCCTCCTCAGACACCGCATCTGTTGGTGTCTTGACGCTGGGCTTTCTAGATGGTTGAATTTTGAGAAGTGAATTGCTGTTCGCAAGCTGCCAATCTATCCCAGGCTATGACATCATGTTGTAGCAGCCCACACAAAGACAAGCATCTACTAGTACATATGTTTCTCTGCTCCTTTGTTTATTTGTTTTCTGAGTCAGAGTCTAGGCTATTTGGCTGAAATTAATGTAGATTAGGCTAGCTTCAAATTCACAGAAATATACCTGCTTCCATCTCCCAAGCTCTAGGCTTACAAACTGGAGCCATCACCTGGGCCTTGTCTGATCCACAGCACAGGAAGCTCATCTTGCAGTAGGCTTGATGGGGAGGTGCCATTGCCCACTACTGTACCGATAAAAACACCAGGCCCCAGAGTGATCAGCCTAATGGAACCTACCTTTCCTTAGACTTTTCTGGAAGTCCGATTCTTCAGTTAGTTATTACTTATGGTGGCATGTCTCAGGCCTCTCGTTCTCACTCATTTAACTATCAACTCAGAATGGATACCCGACTCCTTACTGACAGAATATATGTGACAGGCACAGCTACACTGGCACAGCTGTGTAGTGCATTCACAGAGCGAGTAGAACTGGATTCTGAAGGAGCCTTGGGATCTTCTTGTTGGTCATTACAGGTAAGCTGTGTCCTCAGGAGGATTTTCTCTGGATTCCAAATTCTGCAGAAGAAAGGGAGGGGGCGGACACCAGGTCCCCAACTTTAAAAGCTTGAAAGTCCTGTTGGACTCTAAGATCCAAACCCGGGGACGTGCTCCCGCAGAGACACACATGGAAAGGGGATTTGCTGCAAAAACATGAGGTTTAATGATAATAATAATAACCAGTGCGCTGGAGTTCTTTTGCATGCAAGCAAGAAGAGAACCTCGAGTTGGAGCTATGCGCTGGAGTTCTCTTGCATGCAAGCAAGAAGAAACCTCGAGTTGGAGCTAAGAGCAGTTTTTATACAGTTTAAGGGGCTAGAGAAACAGTGAGTAGGCACAATATGATTGGTGGAACAGTGTGACTTTTAAACTGATTGGTCTTTGGGGAATGAGGTGGCAAGGACCTCCCTTGTCTGTAAGTGGCAATGATCAGTCCATCCTGTGGGATGTGTCTACGGTGCTCTGGGCCTTTCTCACCCACAGGTAGATTCCCTTCCCTTTGGTCTGAGGAATGTTAATCTGCCTTTCTCTTCCTGCTCTGAATGTTAATCCAGCTAGTGTCCTCTGGCTAAGGAATCTGCTCCTCCCAGGGATGTGTCTTGGGGCTAAGGAATGTGCTTCTCCTGGAATGTGTCCTGGGTCACTTAAGTTCAAACTCTAGAAAGAGGCCTGCCTATCTATCTATCTATCTATCCTCCCTCCTTCTCTTGAAATCTGCAACAATGACCCACAATCTCAGAGGCTAACAAGGGGAGAAGGATGAGGGGAGGGCTTCTCTTAGCTGTGCAGACTCCTGGGACATCACTGTAAGCCTTTGACAAATTTTGTAATCTCCAGTGGTAAATTCCTTTATGTTGTGTATTTATTCACTTATTTATTTGACAGGTCATGTGTCTAGGGTGTGAAACTGCTCTGTAGCCGAGGACCTTGAACTTTTTTTTTTTTTTTTTTTTTTTTTTTATCCTCCGGCCTCTGCTACCTTCTGAGTACTGGGATTGCAGGTGTGGGTCACCACACCCAGTCTTAGCTTTATTTTTGAGATAGAGCTTTGTTATGCAGCCCCAGCTGGACTCAAACTCACAATGTGCTCGCTTCTGGGAGGTAGTTACAGGTGTCACACCCCATGGCATCCCTTATTTTAGATATGAGTAAACTGAGATCCAAGGCAGTAAACGGACTCCCTCTGAATGACTCAGGTATCCTCAGCTTCCAACTTTAGCCACTTTCCACCTCATTGCCCAGTACACAAACTCCTCCCTCCACCACTGCACACTACCCACACAGGGACAGGAGTGAACGCAGGCTTAAAGACCCCACAACACATGAGCCACTTAACCACTTTAAAACTGGGTATGGTGGCACATGCCTGGAAACGGTGGAGACAGGAAGAAGTTCAAGATCATCCTTGGCTAAAAATAAGTTTGAGGCTAGCCTGAGTGGCATGCTACCCTGTCTCAAAGCAAAAATAAAACACAATCCACCAATCACCACCACCAAAACAAAAGCAAAAACAAAAACAAAACAAACAAACAAAAACCCATCACATATTTTTAAAAACAAGAATTCCCCTCCCCCTATCACTTCTTCTTTTTTTTTTTTTTTTTTTTTTTTTTTTTTTGGTTTTTCGAGACAGGGTTTCTCTGTGTAGCCCTGGCTGTCCTGGAACTCACTCTGTAGACCAGGCTGGCCTTGAACTCAGAAATCCGCCTGCCTCTGCCTCCCAAGTGCTGGGATTAAAGGCGTGCGCCACCACCGCCCGGCCCCCTATCACTTTCAAGGAAAGGGCAAAAAAAGTAAAGGAAGCATATGCACCACATTAGCACAAAAGGTTCCTGTCCGTTAGAAACTTCCAGAGCAATAAGGTTTCTACCGCTTTTGCTCACAAGTTTTGCCCATTCCACTCTAGGGCGCTTTCTGCGTGTTTAAGGAAATCCTTCGTCCAGATGCAACTTTGTTCCACTTCTGAGTCAGCCTGGTTTCACTTTCAAATCACTGCGTAGCAGTCTAGTAAAACGTTGAGTAACTAGTAAGAAGGGAAAGCTGGAGGGTGGGGCGGGGCGAGGCAAGTGAGCAATAGCTTGTTCAGAGGATGCCACAGGGGAGTAACAGGCAGTAATTAATAACATGGCAGCCAGAGTCACAGCCCTAGTGTTAATTAAAGAGCTTCCTCCTAGCTGGCTTATTCTCTAGGGCGCCCTTGGAGGCTATCACGGACTTTAGTGCTTCTGTCTGAGGTTGCTCGCATCCATTGTTGAGGATAGGAAAGCCAGGTCCTCAGAGAATCTGAAAACAACAACACAAACCGAACAATAACGGCCCCTTGGCAGCTGGACTGGCTTCAGGAAGGTATATTGACCTGTACTTCAGAAAGTTTCAGACACATCTCAAATTGAGTTTTTATAACCCAGGTCCTCAGTGTCAGAGGCACTAGGCATGTGGCTCAGTTGGCAGAGTGCCTGCTTCACATACAAGAAAACCTGGGCTCTATCCCAAAATATAAACACAAGGCATGGTGTCAAACTTATAATTCCAGTACTTGGGACATAGAGGCAGGAGATGAAGGCTGTCCTTAACTACATAGTAAATTTGAGACCAGCCTGAGTTACAAGTAACTCTGTCTCAAACAGTCAAGTAGATTAGTTTAAAAACTGGCGGCTTGCAGGCTGGAGAAATGGTTCAGTGGAGCACTGACTTCTCTTCCAGAGATCCTGAGTTCAATTCCCAGGACCACATGGTGGCTCACAGCCATCTGTAATGAGATCTGATGCCCTCTTCTGGTGTGTCTGAAGACAGCGACAGTGTACTCACATACATAAAATAAATACATAAATCTTAAAAAAAAAAAAAAAAAAAAAAAAAAAAAGGCAGCTAGCCTGCCCTTCTGAGCTGACTCAGAAGGTCTGGCATGCCTGAGGTACCTCTGAAGCTGCCAGTCCGGGGGTCACACAGTGAATGAAGCTCATCATGAAGAGGGGACCACTGAGCGTCACTGCCATCATCAATGGCAAACAGCCAGTGGTCTCCAGTGGCCTCTATAAGATTTGATACTCTCTGATTTATCTACTCCGTGTGCCTTAGCTCAGGACAATGTTGCCCCTCTAGAACAGAGAGCAGCTGCCTTCTCCCCAGATAGTGGAAAATAGACAGAGCTAGGCCCCCGCCCCCTCCAAGTCAGGACCTCGATGGAATACCCCACCTTTGGAAAAGAGGGCTCAGCTACCTACTGTGTAAGCAGAAAGTGGAAGAAGTGAGCTTCAACCAACCCTAGGGACATGGATGTCCAAAGGAAGAGTTCTCTTTTGGGGACCAGTATGCTCCATGTCAGGTTGCCGAAAACGTAGAGGAAGTTCTGGAGTTATTTCTCTAACCAATGCAATGTTTTCATGCTCCTCATAACAGTTAAAAAGAGGAGGAGGAAGATGATGAAGAGAAGGGGAGGAAGAGGAGGAGACAATAAAGCTGAGGAGAGGAGAGGGGGAGGAGACGGGGAAGACAGATGTGGGGTGTGTTCTTATAGCACCATCTATTTTGGAGG
Source organism: Mastomys natalensis (assembly GCA_021653895.1). Lineage (NCBI taxonomy): Eukaryota > Metazoa > Chordata > Mammalia > Rodentia > Muridae > Mastomys > Mastomys natalensis. The sequence continues at coordinate 10,490 of JAJTUV010000200.1, read as the reverse complement.
CTGAGGAAGCTTCAGCCTTTCAGCTCAGGAGTCTGAGGCCAGCCTGGGCAACAGTGACTACTCTTGTGTTAAAAGGGAGAGGAAGTGAGAGAGGGCAAGGGGGAGGGAGAAGAAAAAGAAAGAAAGCACCACGCTACATATGCAACTAAGCTTGAAGATGGTGCAGAGATGAGGCCCAGCAGCCTATAAAAATATCATTTGTATAAAATTCTCTAAAAATGCATGTGCTTCTGGTTTTGGCAGCTTGCATCTAAAATCGGAACAATTAAAGAGATTAGTATGGTCCCTGTGTGGGATGACACACAAATTCCTCAAGAGGTTCACATTTTAAAATCTTATCCTCCTTTTAAAAAAAAATCATTTTTATCTCTCTCTCTGAGACATTTCCTTTGCTTACTTACTTTTTTATTTCTTTCAGGGGCATCTTTCTGACCATTACCTGGATTCAGGAGGCACGGTTGATCCTCAGCTGAAAGTCTTAAGGCTGTGGGAAGACACTTACCGTCTATAAAGCACCTATTATTCTCCAGGCATGCCAGAGACCTCTTCCCATTCTCTACCTCACACATTGTTCTAGAAGGCAGTTGGGCCACTGGGACCAGGACTGTGTGATACATCTTCCTAGAAAGTTTGCAAATATTTCTTTTTGGTGGGGAGGGATGAGGACTGAAGCTCGGGGCTTTGTCATGCTGAACATATATTGTATCCCTGAGCTATAACCTCCAGCTCCTATAAACATATTTTAAAGATAAACAATCTACTTAGATAAAGCATTGCCACATAGAAAATGACACACATATTCAGCTAGAGGCCTGAGAAGCCATTAAGTCAGAAACTTGGGCTGTGAAGCCATTGATACTCTCTGGGTATCTCATGCTGCCTATTCAAACTTCTGCAGAGAGCTGGTTATTTAATTACACTACAAACAGAATTTTTGTAATTGTTTCTAAATGGCTTTTCCAGGCCTACTGGGGGTCTCAGGCTGAACTGATGTATGGTAAGTGTAATTTTTTTTTTTTTTGCCTGCTGATAGAGAGCTTTAAATATTGCTTTTTTGTTTTGTCCTATTCTGTCATTTGCAGGCTATAAATTATATGGCAAAGCAGAGCCAAGCTTTAGGTAAAGGATCAATTTGTTTCTCTCCCAAATATGTCAAACATTGAACTTGAAAATGAAGACATTTGGAGCTGGAGAGTGGCTCGGTGGGTAAGAGCAAGGACTGCGTAAACACAAAGAACACGCATTAAAAAAAAAAAAAAAACAGCTGGACATAGCTGTGTGTGCTGAGGGTATGTGTGTGTGCAGCTCTGGCCTTGATGCTGTATAGGGTGGAGTCAGGAGGGTCACTGGGCTTGCTGGCTGCTAGCCTAGCTCAGGTTCAGTGAGAGTCCCTGTCTCACAGGAATACAATGAAGAACACTCAACTTCCTCTTGACTCTGCATGTGCACACTTGTGCATATACCACACACACATAAACACACACACACATTCTGCATACCATAAATACATACATATACCATACATACACACACATACACCAAACACAGACACCACATGCATACATACCCCCTCCACACACACAAACACACGATGTCATAGTTTGAATATGCTTGGCCCAGGGAGTGGCACTATTTGGAGGTGTGGCCTTCTTGGAATAGGTATGTCACTGTGGTGTGGGCTTTAAGACTCTCATCCTAGCTGCCAGGAAGCCAGTATTCTGCTAGCAGCCTTCAGATGAAGAGGTAGAACTCTCAGCTCCTCCTGCACCATGCCTCCCTGGATGTTGCCATGTTCCTGCATTGTTGATAATGGACTGAACCTCTGAATCTGTAAGCCAGCCCCAATTAAATGTTGTCATTATAAGAGTTGTCTTGCCGGGCGGTGGTGGCGCACGCCTTTAGTCCCAGCACTTGGGAGGCAGAGGCAGGCGGATCTCTGAGTTCAAGGCCAGCCTGGTCTACAGAGTGAGTTCCAGGACAGCCCGGGCTACACAGAGAAACCCTGTCTCGAAAAACCAAAAAAAAAAAAAAAAAAAAAAAAAAAGAGTTGTCTTGGTCATGGTGTCTGTTCACAGCAGTAAAACCCTAAGACACATACCATATTATACCACATACACACCACTCACACACATACCACTCACATACATACCACTCAGTAACATTCACATACTTGATAAGTAGGTTTCTTGGCTCCTCTACATGTCAAACTCTGGCTTCATAGTGTTGATGAAAGTAGACATAGTCCTTCCCGTCACAGAGCTTCCTTCCAGTCTGGAGCAGAAGAAAGGCAACAGGCTCTTGACACTCTGCATGTCCCAGACCTACTGGACAAATTCTCCTCCCTTCTCACAGCTCCTCGTCTGGTTTCCTGGCTCAGATTCTCTGAGGCCAAGCTAGAATCTGGAGATCAGCCCCCTTCTCTTTCCCATTCTTCTCCCCTCTGATCAGCCAGTAGGTCCACTCTGTTCTACCTGCACAATGTCTAGGGAATCTACCCCTTCCTTCTATACCTTTCTTGGGCCAGACTTTTATTACAATGCTTATAATCAGAACACCAGGGCTGGGCTAGCTGCTTCTAGTACCTCCCCACTCCTCCAACCAGGAACCAGGGAACATCTGATTTCTCCAATCAACCCATATCTGACCAGAAGAGCCTGGCCCCTTCTAACAGCCTTTGTTGCCCTTTGAGCTAGAACAGGAACCTGAGAGACTCTCTGTAGCTCCTGAGGCCTTGGTCCCTGCCTATGTTTCCAGTGTCATCGCTGGCTACAACTTGCTTTTTATTCAGAGCCAGGTGACTTCTAGTACTCAGGACTTGGCAAACACTCACACTTGTGCTTGAGTTCTCTCTACCAGGCTCACTTGACTCCTTCCCTGGACGCTTCTGCAGGAGCTCTCTCTCTCGTCTCCAGCTTTACCACGTCTCTGCTTCTTGGGTGAAGCAAATGCCACACTGAGCCATAATCTCCTGCAATTGATGGTTCCTGAGTCATCTTAACAGGCTGAGATTTCACTGTGGATGGGGATTTGATTGATTGATTGATTGGTTATTGATTGATTATCTTATGGGCCTGAGGATCAAAACCTCACACATGCTAGGCAAACAGACAACCCCAGACCAGGAGATTTCATTTTCACTATCATTTAAAATATTTATTTATTTTGATTTTGTGTGTTTGGATGTTTTGCCTGCATGTATGTCTGGACTCCACTGAGTACTTGCCCAGAAGCAGGCATCAGATTCCCTGGAACTGGACTTACAGACAGCTGTGAATTGTCATGTGGGTGCTGGGAACTGAACTTAGGTCCCTAAGAGTAGCAAGTGCTCTTAACCACTGCAGCATCTCTCTATCCCTCATTATTATTATTTTTAAGACAGGGTCTCTAGTCTAGGATTGTCTTGAGCAAGGTATGTAGCCAAGGATGACCTTGGATCTCTGCTCCTCTTGCTTCTATCTCCTAAATGCTGAGATTATAGGTATGCACCAGCATATCTGGTTTATGTGATGCTGGGGATTATATTAGTGCCCCATACATGCTAGGCAAGCACTATGCTGACTGAGTTACATCCTTATTCTGTTAACCTTTGCCTTTTTTGCAACTAAGCACAAAAGGACAGAAGTATCATTAAAAAAAAAAAAGTCTACTTTATTTTAAGTGTGTGTGTTTGAATGGAAATGGTCCCCATAGGCTCATATGTTTGAACACTTGGTCCTCAATTGGTGGAACTGTTTGGGAAGGACTAGGAGGAGTGGCCTTGTTGAAGGAAATGTGAGCTTTTAGGATTCAAAGCCTCATTGCCAAGGACCAGCCCAGAGGTGTCTGGGAGCTTGGAAAAGAATGACTTGAGGTCAAATTGTGGCTACAAGCTGACAATCTGTGTTCTGCTTGATTCAGCTTTTCCAGTCTGCTTCTCTCTCTGTTCTGCTTTCTCTCTAGAGATTTCTCTGTCTATATTTGGCTTGCTTGCTATTCCAAGAGGTTTCTCTGTCCATGTGCTGCTGCATGTGGTGTGTGTGTGTGTGTATGCGTGTGTGTGTGTGTGTGTTCTCCAAACAGTACTCTCTTTTTATGCTAAAAATTTCTCTGGATAATTCATCTTCTGCAGAACACAAGTCCAGTCTTTTATTTTAAATATCAATCCAGTCATTTACTCCAGGTTTTCCTTTTGATTATTTTATCAATCAGCACCCCAAGACTCCAGCCTTTTGATTCTTAGGAGACAGCAAACATACTTTTTTCCCCCCTTAACATTGCAAAAGAATTCAGAGATCTGTCTGCCTTTGTTAGCACAAACAATAAGCTAGTTGGGTAGGGTTGCCTGCCCTAAAATTACCATTTCCACCATGCCTGAGTTTAACCTTACTCTATCCTAAGCTGATCCTGAACTCAGGATCTGCTTTTGTAAGCATAAACAAAAATCTTAACTGGTTGGGATCTCCTTTGATCACCACTCCCTAAATCTCTTCATCTCCTTCTTTTTTTTTTTTTTTTTTTTGGTTTTTCCAGACAGGGTTTCTCTGTGTAGCCCTGGCTGTCCTGGAACTCACTCTGTAGACCAGGCTGGCCTTGAACTCAGAAATCCGCCTGCCTCTGCCTCCCAAGTGCTAGGATTAAAGGCGTGCACCACCACTGCCCGGCTTCATCTCCTTCTTTAGTATCTTTCTGACAAGTTGGTTCACAGCTCAGCTGCTTCTGTTCCTTTAGATTCATGAAGCCCCTCATGTAACTCATACTGCATGTTTATATTTTACATAGTTGAGAAATTACATATTTTCAAACTCATGTATTTAGAGCTCTTTTCCCTAGCCTTAAGGGCTGTCCTGAAGGTCCCAATGTTTACCATTTTGCTGAGACATAGCCACACCTTAGCCTCATGAACTTGTGCTGGTTATCATGGAGTCATTAAAGTTTACAGGGAGAAAATTCCTCGGAAGGAAAGAGTCCTCCACTGCTAGTGTACAAAATATGTACATGATTACACAAACAAGCATTATGCTTACAGCAGCCATCGACAGTCATAGAGGCTCACACCAGAGCCCTGTCCCAGGGGCAGGAGCCATGTCACTATGTCCCTTCCATGGCCACGCTGGCTTGCCTCTCCATCATCCCCAATGTGCTCTTTCTTTGCCTCCTACTTCCAGATCAAGATATGAGCTCTCAGCTGTTCCTGTCCTTACACCTTTGCTCAGCCATCATGGACTCTGACCTTCTGAAATTGTAAGCCCAGTTAAATGTGTTTTTAAAAAATCACCTTGGACACAGTAAAAGAAATCCTAAGACAGTGGGTATGTGCACATGAGTGCAGTACCCACAGAAGCCAGAGGAGCTGAACCCTGACTAAGACGTTGCTAAGTGCATGGGAGGACAGAAGCAGGAACAGGAGGTACTGAAAACCTCTGGAGCTGCAATTATAAGCCTTGTGAGCTGCCTACCATCAGGACTGGGAGCTGAACTTGGGTTCTCTGGAAGAGCAGTGTGCATCTTGACCACTAAGTCATCTCTTCAGCCTTGAGGCACCATTTCTAGAACATATTTGAAGAATGTTTTTATAGTCCTTTCACTTTATTTTGTACTATGTTCTCATTTAACAACTACAGACCTTTAATTTGTTAATTAGGCCCCAAAGAGAGAGTATTTTATATTTCTTTCTCTTCTCCTGCACTAAGTTTCTAAATCTCTATTGAGAGTAAATTAGGGCTTTGGGGTTCTGGGGGATGGAGGCCAGGCTTTGTGCTTTGGAAGCATGAACTCCACACACAACCCACACCTCCAGATTAGGGAATCGTGACCTTGTTAGGTAGTGTAGGCTGGCTTCAGACTTCTGTGCTCAAGCAATCCTGAGAGTAGCTGAGACTATGGGTGTATGCTGCAGTAACATACAAAACAAAACAAAAAAACAAAAAGATTACTACCAGAGCTGGAGAGATGGCTTAGAACACTTGCCTTTTTTTTTTTTAGACACACAGGGTTTCTTTCTCTTTCTTTTTTCTTTCTTTCTTTTCTTTTTTTTTTTTTTTTTTGGTTTTTCGAGACAGGGTTTCTCTGTGTAGCCCTGGCTGTCCTGGAACTCACTCTGTAGACTAGGCTGGCCTTGAACTCAGAAATCCGCCTGCTTCTGCCTCCCAAGTGCTGGGACTAAAGGCGTGTGCCACCACTGCCCAGGATAACACTTCTGGCAGAGGACTCAGGCTTGCTCCCGGCTTGCCAACAGTCTACCACAACCATTTGTAATTCTAATTTCAGGGTTCAATGGCTTCTTTTTCCTCCCAGGCATCGCATAAAAGTAATGTAAATACATACATGCAGGCAAAACACAAACGCACACAAAATAAATGAACTAATTTTTTTTTTTTTCAGTTTTTCTGAGACAGAGTTTCTCAGTGTAGTCTTGGGTGTCCCAGAACAGGCTCTGTAGACCAGGCTGGCCTCCAACTCACAGAGCTCTGCCTGCCAATACCACCCACTTCCTGGGGTTTAAGGTGTGAACCACTCTACTATACACTAGATTTTTAAATAGACTTCAGAAAGCGATTTCATAAGAACAGCAGCAAGTTTACAGGAAAACAGAACAGAAACTACAGGGGCTTCCCACGTGGGCCCAACCTCCCCTAGACTGGACTCCCCTATAGGCTAGCAGAGGTACAGCTGGTGGACTGACATCAGCTCATTACTGTCATTCACTGACGTCTGTAGAGTGCATCCAGGTCACTCTTGGTCTGTGCCTCTGTGGGTTTCACGCTCTGCATGCATCATTATGCTTTGACGAAGAACAGTCTCACGGCCCTTTAAAATGAGCCTGCGCTTTAATGGTTCATCTTCCTTCCCATCCGGCGGTTCAGTTTGGTTTCTGTTTTGAACTTCATAAGGAAAAAAAATTCAGGAAGGGACCAAACCATCTTATCTTACTGTCTTACTATAATCATTTCCAAATCTCTATAAAGGTTAGAAAGGACTGACACCAGGCTGGTCCAGTGTCTCAGAAGTGATGAGCAGGCCCAGAGTGGCTCACGAGCATCTCTAACTGAAGTTCCAAGGGATTTATCGCCCTCTTTGGCACCCATGGGTACTGCATATGCGTGATGTATGGACAAACATCTAGAGGAAACACTCAAAGACATAAATAATACTTAAAAAATAAGATAGAAAAAGACAGACCTGAGGATGACCAATAAACCTTTCTCTAAGGCCATCAGTTTGCTGGAGCTGTGGCTCAGTGACAGAGCATTTACCCAGTGTGAGACTCTGTTCTACCCCCAGCATCTGTGAATCTCATGTAGCCCAGGCTGACCTTGGATTCACTGTGTAGCTTATGATGACCCTCCTGTCTCCACCTCCTAAGTGCTGGGTTAGAAGTGAGTGCCACCATGACTAGTTTATGTGGCGCTGGGGTTGCAGTCCAGGACTTGGCGCATATAAGCAAGCACTCTAGCAACTGAGCCACGTTATCAGCTGAAGCCCCACAGATCTTGAGGTTAAGGAGATAGCTCTGTGGTAGAGCACATGCTTAATCTGACAAGGCCTAGCAGTTGTTAACATATTCCTCTCCCCTGCTCCCAGACACCTTTCACTATGTAGCCCTGGCTAGCTTGGAACTCCCCATATAGGGGCTGGCTTAAATTAACAGGCATGTGACCTACAGGGCCACTTGGACAGGACTGGAGTCTCTGCAGGCAATGCTAACTAGAACTGTTTCTCCACATCTCCTCAGACTCATGTGATATGTTACTTCTTTATCTACTGGTTTATCTCCTGTGTGCACCCAGCAGATGCATACTCCGTGAGGACTGGACCTTGCCATCATAACTGAAGTGGAAACTCTACAACCCAGTGAGTCTGAGGACATCCAGTGTCCTGAAACCCTATGACTATTTTAAAAATATTTTCATCATTGAGGAAACCCTCTATGAAGCAGTCCCTCTCCACTACCCTCTGCTCAGCCCCAGGAAACCATTAATATGTCTTTTTGCTTCTGTGAGTGCCTCTTCTGGACATCTTACCCAAATGACAGCTATGAGGTGTGGCCTCTCATGGTTGTGTTTTTTCATGTGATATGTTGTTCAGATTATATATATTATATGGGTACATCATCTCTGTCTTCAGATATACCAGAATACCAGAAGAGGGCATTGGATCCCATTACAGATGGTTGTGAGCCACCATGTGGTTGCTGGGAATTGAACTCAGGACCTCAGAAAGAGCAGTCAGTACTCTTTAACCTCTAAGCTATCTCTCCAGCCCCCACTTTATATTCTTTTTGCAGCGAAATAATATTCCCCTGTCTTAGTTTTGTTTCATGTAGCTCTGATAACTCCTACAAAAACACTGAAAAGAGAAAGGTCCTTGGCCACAGCCAGTCCATCATTTTTGGGATGAAAGGCGTCAGGAGCCTGAGGCAGTTGGTTCATTACACCCACGGTCGGAAGCAGAAAGCAAGGAATTAATGCACGCATGCCAGCGCTTGGCTTACTCTATTTTATACAGTCCAGGATCACTGCTCAGGGAATGGTCTCCATCACAAATAAGATGAGCCCACTCGCATCAGCTAACTTAAGACAGTTCCCACAGACAATTCCCAGAGGCTCTCAGAGGCTGTCATAGGTGTGCCTGGAAGCTGCCTCTGAGCTGTCAAGTTGACAGTTTAAACTATCACCCCCCACACACACACACAAACACACACAGACACACACGGACAGACATCATGCTTTGCTGATTCATCTCAGTCTTTGGTGGACATTTGAGTTGATCCTACTCTTTGGTGACTGTGAACAGCATAGGGTTTTGTTTACTTCGTGCCCCTCTCCCTCAAAGTGACTTAGAGAGCATAGGCTAAGGTTGAAGCAAGTGTTAATTATTTCTATCCCTTTCCTTCCCATAACGGTCACTTCCAAAAGTCTTGCAGATGGTGGACCACAGGGGTGAGAGAGGCAGCAGCCCAGGAAAAACAAGAAGCGGGAAAGGGTGGGGCAGAAATGGGCTGTTTTCTACCTTTTGTGCTCGAATCAGCGAACTGTGGTGGCTGGAGAAGGATGTTTCCTCCGGTGTCTGTAGAAGTAAGTTAACTATCATTAGACAAAATGACATATTAAGATGTTGGGAGATTGTAAATCAAAGCTAGGTGGAAAAGGCAGGACCCACCTACTAGGCTGAGCTCCGGAGAGAAGGTCATTAAATCCAATTGTTTCCCCACATTAAATTGCTCGTTAGTAGGAACTTCTTTTAAATAAAGAAAAAGAAAATAGAGCGAGAGGGTAATTTCTTTTTAATTGTTGATACAATTCAGAACAAATTAAATTGTAATTAAGTTTGTTTACTTATGAGGAGACGAAGTGTGGGCGCTCTGTAGGGGCCTCTTCAGCCTTTTGAAAATAAGACCGCTTTGTTTTCCCCAGGATGCTGCTTGGGGATTTTGGCTGCTACGGCGCGCCCTCTAGTGGCCATGTGTGGAAGGTCGGGCAATAGCTCTCTTCCAAGAGAGCCCGGCCTTTGGGAATGCAGGAAGCGATTTTTTTTTTTTTTTTTTTTTTTGAGACAGGATCTGTCTTTGTAGACTAGACTTGTCTTGAATTCATGTCTTTTTGGAGACTGGGGATGTAGCTCAGGTTTTACAGTGCTTGCCTAACATGCACAGAGCCCTTGTTTCCAACCTGGCCACTTTGTGTGTGGTGGTACACACCAATCATTTCATCACTTAAGAGGCGAAGGTCAGAGATCAGAAGTTCAAGGTCATCATTTAGATATTTAGAAACTAAGAGCCGGGAGGTGGTGTCCGACTCCATTAATAGCAGCACTTGGGAAGCAGAGGCAGGTACATCTCTGTGAGTTTGAGACCAGCCTGGTCTACAGAGCAAGTTACAGGACAGCAGAGGACTACACAGATAAACGCTGTCTGGAAAAGAACAAAACCAAACCAAACAAACAAAAAAAAGAAGGAAATAAATAAATAAAAAGCAAGCTTCCAGGTTGCTTGCATAAGAAAAAGAAAGAGAGGACTGGAGAGGTGGCTCAGAGGTTAAGAGGCTGATCTAGGGGATCTGGGTTCAGTTCAGTACCCACATGGCAGTACAACTCTATATTTCCAGTTCCAGGAGATCAACATCCTCACACAGACATACATGCAGGTAAAATAACAATGCACATAAAATAAAAATAAACAAGTCATTTTATAAAGAAGAAAGAGAGGGATCCTTCCTGCCTCAGCCAGAGAACTAGGATTACAGGTGTAAGCCTCCACTTCAGCGTTCGAATTAAATGTTTGCCTCAGCACATGGCATTTCAGGGATGAAGAAGGGCTATCTAAATCAACTGTTTGTTTGTTTGTGATACACACACACACACACGTGTGTATATTTATGTATTTGAGACTTGTGTTGCTATTTGAGCTGTCTCAGGTAGCCCAGGCTGCCCTCAAACTTACGTACATAGTTGAGGATGACCTTGAGCTCCTGACCTGGCTGCCTCTGATCCCTGAAGTTACAAGCGGGTGCCAC